>OY757015.1:102275103-102400574 GCA_963580285.1 Lucinisca nassula
TCGCTGATTCTTTTTGCCTCATATTCACTAGCACCCCGTCTGATGAAGCCTCTTCACTTTGCTCGGTCGTGTGCAATTTGTTCCCACGACTCCAATGGTATGTTGAGGTCCTTGAGGCAGGCTTTGAAGCTGTCCTTATAACACTTCATATGATCACCATGGGAACGTTTGCCAATTTCTAGTTTTCAGGAGATGATTCACCTATGCGTTTCGCTTGTTTTCAAATCCTGTCATTGAAATTTGTACATGTACTGTTGTAACTTGCCTATTTATTTAAAATGAATAAATATTGTTTAAACCAATATATAGTTTTCCATAGAGGATTTTCTTTGGCAAACGTTCCTCAGTCCTCCTGGTAACATGGCTTGTCCTTCTTAACCGTGCCTGTTTCAAAAGAGTATGTACACTCCGCATCCCTGCATTTTCCAGGACTTCTGTGCCAGGAATCCTATATTGCCACTTGACCTTTTAGTTTTCTAAGGCGGCTTGTATGGATGTGGTTCAGTCTTTTGGCGAGCCGTTGGTAAACTGTTCACGTTCAATATGCATACAGTAGTGTTGGCAGCACCACAGCTCTGTATAATTTCAGCTTTGTGTCAAGGCTGATTCGATCCCAAACACTACCACCTAGTTGGCCAAACGCTGCAATAGCTTTGCCAATCCTGGCATGGATTTCATCATCAATGTGCACAACTTTTGACAGTGTGCTGAACTTGTCTACCGCTTGAAATTTTTTACATTTCACTCTGACGGTTGGCGCCTTGTAAGGCTTGCCAGCCGCAGGTTGATAGGCAACCTCAGTCTTTTTATGTTGATTGTGTTGTCATAGGAGTCACAGAAGTCAGATACATGAGCTACACCTTTTTGTGTCTTCACTTCTGTTGGAGTACCCCTTGTCATGTCATCAGCAAAGAGGAACTCATCTACCATCTCTGTCAGCAGCTTGGATTTGGCTTGCAACCTTCTAAGGCTGAAATGTTTCCCAGCAAAGCGATACCTTATAATGCCTTGTAAGACGTTTATTGTTTACATTGTTTCAGAATACATTCTACCTGTGGTAGTCTGCTGATAACATCATCATTCATAGATGATGGCCGATTAAAACATTATCAAAGTGCTCATCCCTGGTAAACAAGCTAACGGGGTTCGAGCCATTGAAGTTCTAATGTACACGTACCTGAATAAGCGGCCTTATTAGATACTGAACTAGTATCACTCAGGTATGCTTTCTGTGGTGTTTCTCTTCAAGGAGCCCTAAATTTCGTCGTCATGCTCGTCAAACCAGTCTAAGACCCCAGTGGAATACGTTTTACTGACGGTTCCAAGGCGGTTCTTCTGCCGCAGTTTAGTTTTAGTTTGTCTTTGCATGTATGTATTACTTATACCGTTTTTATTATGGATAGCCATTTGGCTATTTTGTGGGAAAGTAACCGTCCTTTGTGCTTTCCGCTTGTGAAGTTTTCACTAGGGTTTAGTTGTTCGTTCCCTTTGGTGTCTCTGATTGGAGGTGTTGGGTAGTTGTATCGATTCCTGACAATTGCCTTCACTTCTATTATGGTTTTCAGCTCACCTGTCACGTAGTGACAAAGTGAGCTTTTGGAATCACTGTTTGTCCGTTGTCCGTCGTGCGTGCGTCAGTCTGTGCGTCCATGCGAAAATATTTTTTTTTTTCAAACGACATCTCCTCCTAAACCACTGATCGGATTTTGATCAATCTTCACAAAAATGATCCTTAGGTGGTCCCCTTTCATAGTTTTTTTTAAATGGTTCCGGTCCTTTGCACATCTAGGTCACAGGACACAAAATTATATTTTTTCGCTGAAAATTTGAAAAAGCCTCTTCTCTGAAACCACAGGGCCCAGGACTTTGATATTAGGTAGGAAGCTTCATTGAGTAAACTTCTGCAAAGATTATTCAAATTCTAGCCCTGAGGCCAAAAATGTCCCCGCGGCGGGGCCCACCAATTTTACATAGTAATATATGGGAAAACCTTTAAAATCTTCTTGTCTGAAACCAGAAGGCCCAGTTGTTTGATATGTGGTATGAAGTTGTATCTAGTGGACTTCCACCAAGATTGTTCAAATTATAGCCCTGGGGCCAACAATGCCCCCACGACGGGGCCAACCGATTTTACACAGACTTATATAGGGAAACCATTTAAAAATCTTCACGTCTGAAACCAAAAGGCCCAGGTCTTTGATATTTGGTACGAAGCTTTATCTAGTGGACCTGTACAACACTTGTTCAAATTATAGCTCTGGGGCCAAAAATGGCCCCGTCCTGGGGTCCACCTGTTTTACATGGACTTATATAGGGAAAAACTTTAAAAATCTTCTTGTCTGAATCTAGAAGGCATGAAGCTTCATCTGGCGGACCTCTGCTTTGATTGTTCATAGTATAGCCATGGGACCAAAACTCACCCTGCCCCGGGGTACACTGGTTTTACATAGACTTATATGGGCCAACCCTTTAAAAATCTTCTCGTTTGCAACCACAAGGCCTAGAGATTGGGTGCGCATGCGCGCGAGTGACTTCTTCCTGTTTTCCGGGAAACAATTTTTGGATATTTTTGGAATTTAAGGAATACCCTGGATGAGTCCTTTAACTTTTTCTCCTTAACTTTGTTTAAATATTTAGTTACTTGTTTATTTTGCAGGTTTAGTTAGGTTTTTACGACTTTTCATATTTATCACATCCCGGATAATTTGGCTTGGTATTTTTTACTTTTGCACTGAAACAAAACTAGTTCCGGTTTCGCGGCGGATTGACATTAAGGTAAACAATTAAGTTTAAATGTGATTTTTGATGATGTTGCCCAACAGAGGAGACTTTCCCAGACACCACTTTATATTTATTGCCCTTCAGTAACCAAAGAGTCACCAGAAAACCAACAATAATGAGCCATTTTGCATTTGACCTCCTTTTTGGAGTATGTTGCATGTTGCTGGCAACAAGACTTGCATCTCTTCTTAGTTGCAGTGGACAGGATCTACAGGAAATCCCAGTTAACGTCTTCCCAGTTTATGCGGCCCCCGCCCATAGGGGCTTGAAGAAAAATATGGGCTGCATGATGCTTCCACGCAGAGCTAAATCCGGCCCACACACTAGTACTGGTAAACCGCTTAGAGGATCTAAGCCTGTCCAGGAACCGCGGTGCGAGGTGGACCATCCATTCTAATAAACCCTATGTGTTTCATTGGGCGACAGGGCTTGAGATGTCCTTTCATCTCAATGTCGGGTAAAAGTCCCACAAAATTGGAAGCAACGTCTCCAAAATGACCTTTACAGTGTTGACGGGGACGTTAAACCTCAAATCAATCAATTGCCAGTTTATGCAGACACACGTGGTACAACAGCAATCGACCGTAACTTTGCATTTCATTTTCCCCATGTTTGTACAATATCAATCTTAAAAAAATCTCTAAGAATGAAGGGGTTTCCTGGTTCAAATAAACTTTTCTACTTGTATATATTTACAGTTGTTATAGGTAATGCTTGGGATGTTGAATCAAATCCTGGTCCAGACTCCCGAAATGACAGTTCACACTTCCCTTGTGGACTCTGTCAAAAAAGTGTTGGTTGGGAAGACCGGGGAATTTGTTGCGACACCTGCAATGTCTGGTATCACATAGGATGTCAAGGCATGTCATCAACTATGTATAGTTTTCACAACAGATCATTGAATAAAAATGTTGCATGGGAGTGTTTGAAATGTGGAATGCCAAACTTTTCCACATCTCTGTTTGACACCTCATCTTCTATAGACACCTACAACCACTTTGAACCTTTATCTACTCTATCCGAGCCTGATAGTCCGATACCAGACAACATCGGCCCACCCACGGCAGCTTCATCGCCCATTGTGCAGCAGTCAAAAGAAGCTAAACGAAAGACCAAAAAGGCGGTCCTTAACCATCCCCTCAGAATATTGATCATGAATTGTCAGTCAATAAAGAATAAAAGGGCTGAACTTCATACAATTATCGACTCGGCGAAACCAGATATCATTTTGGGCAATGAGTCTTGGTTAACCCCAGAAATTAAAAACTCGGAAATTTTCCCTGAATCCTTTGAGGCCATCCGGAAAGACAGAGTTGGGGATGCACATGGAGGTGTCTTCGTGGCTTTCAAGCGAGACCTACTCTGTACAGAAACTCCGGAGTTGGACACCAACTGTGAACTAGTTTGGTGTAAATTGAACATCATTGGATGTAGGACTTTGTACCTTGGATCTTTTTATCGCCCACCAGATCAGATTGACCCAGAATATCTTGAGGCTTTTAATTCATCTTTGTCTAGGATAATGTCAAATGCAAATGCCCATATTTTGGTTGGCGGAGACTTTAATTGTGGTGACATTGAATGGAGCAGCATGCAGGTGCCCCATGGGGTGCCTAAAAGGCAGACACAGCAACAACTTTTGGATATAATTAAAGAACACTGCCTGGCCCAAGTTGTTAACATACCCACCCGACAAGAAAAGACCCTTGATTTATTGTTTACAAATTCTCCATCCCCAGTAAGCCGAGTTAAGGGGATGCCCCCGATTGGCAAAGCTGATCATGACATAGTCCTTGTTGAGTATGACATAAAAGCTAAACGAATCAGACAAGTCCCGCGTAAAGTTTTTCTCTACAAACGTGCGGATATGGATGGTCTGCGAGACCATATGGCGCGATTTAAGGATTCGTTCCTTTCCTCTGACCTCTCACACATGTCAGTTAATGACCTGTGGGTCAGTTTTAAGTCCGAATTAACCACGGCAATGGAAAGGTTTATACCAACTAAAATGACCAAAACAAAATATAGGGCACCATGGATCGATAACACGATCAAGCATCTCATCAGAAGACGGAATAGAATGTATTTTCGTGCTCGCAAGTCTAGCAGCCCTGACGTTAAGAACCATTACAAACGGTTCAGAGCACATGTGCAAAAGGTTATAAGAGATGCATATTGGAAGCATGTTTCCAGCATCTTTACCTTTGAAGATGACAATATAGATCCCGATAGTCCCCAAAAGAATGGTAAAGTTAAAAAGTTTTGGTCATTCGTAAAGTCCCTGAAAAAGGATGCGTTTGGGATCACTTCGCTAAGGGAAAATGGAATTCTAAAAACAGATGCGCGCGATAAGGCTAATATTTGCAATAAACAGTTTCAATCAGCATTTACGCGTGAAACTGATGGTGAGCTACAATCTAAAGGTGCAAGTCCGTTCCCCTCTATGGGGGACATAACAGTTGACCCCATTGGGGTTGCTAAACTGTTAGGTAAGCTCAAGATACATAAGGCATCTGGGCCTGATGACCTGAATGCCAGGGTACTTAAGGAATGTAGTGCTGAAATATCTCCTGTGTTGGCCTTTATCTTCAATCAATCACTTGCCCAGGGCACTGTACCAGATGACTGGCGACAAGCAAATGTAACCCCGGTCTATAAAAAAGGGGAAAAATATGATGCAGCAAATTATAGACCAGTGTCGCTAACATGCATCTGTTGCAAAACCCTGGAGCATATATTAGTAAGCAACATCAACAAGCACTTAGCCTTTGAGAGCATTCTTGCTGACTGTCAACATGGTTTCCGGAGTCAAAGGTCTTGCGAAACGCAGCTTGTTCAATTTTACCATGACATTGTGAGCAATCTGGATGGGGCCATAAATCGTGGCCACAAACAGACTGACTTGATCATCATGGACTTTGCTAAGGCCTTTGACAAGGTACCTCACAGAAGGCTATTACATAAACTGGAGTACTATGGGATAAGAGGATCCACGCATAGGTGGATTAGCTCATGGCTCTCTGGGCGCTCACAACAAGTTGTACTTGATGGCCAAGCGTCTGATCCAGTCCCTGTTTTATCTGGAGTCCCCCAAGGTTCGGTCCTTGGTCCGGTCCTTTTCTTGGTTTTCATAAATGATCTCCCCGATAATATCAGGTCATCGGTCCGTTTGTTTGCTGATGATTGTGTCCTGTATAGGAACATATATTCTCCTTCTGACTGTCTTATTTTACAAGATGACCTAGATCAACTTGCACAGTGGGAGGCCGATTGGCAAATGAAATTCAATGTGGCCAAATGTCACTCAATGAGAGTGTCACGACACCCTCCGGACAAGCAAATTAAGTTTGACTATACTCTTCACCAGCAAGTTTTGGAGCATGTTCAATCCGCCAAATATCTTGGTATCACCATCACTGACGATCTTGATTGGGATCAACATATTTCAGAGATTACATCCAAAGCAACTAGGACTTTGGGATTCCTTAGACGGAACTTGGCTTTTGCACCTAGGCAGACAAAGGATGTTGCATATAAAACATTGGTTCGCCCTCAACTCGAATATGCATCACCCATTTGGCATCCCTATGTTAAAACTCAGACTCAGCAGGTGGAGAAGGTGCAGAGGACAGCTGCTCGATGGACCTGTAGGCGATGGCGAAATAGAAGTAGCGTCGGTGACATGCTTAATGAGCTAGAGTGGCCGTCCCTGGAGGCCCGTCGTGAGCAGTCCTCTTTAACCTTCTTCTACAAGATACACTCTGATTCAGTGTCTATTGATAAAGATAGGTACTTGACCCCTGTAACACTGTCGACCCAAACAAGGGCATCAAAAGTAAACGACTCACAATATCGTAGATACCAGTCCTATAGTGATGCCCTGAAGAACTCGTTTTTTCCTAGAACTATTCCCCAATGGAATAGTCTTCCCTCCTCTGCGGTGAATGCCAAGTCCGCAGAAGAGTTCAAAGCCCGCACAGTGTAAGATTGGGTCTCAGAGGTATGCGTTTTAGGATACCTCTGTTATGCAGATTGTAAATAGTTTTAAGGACGCATCCAGTGCCTCTCTTTTTTTTTTTTTTTTTTTTTCCCCCAGCTAAATTCTAAATTTAGCCACCCAATCAACTGAGGTAATGGCCAGATATGACCGACTCAGTATAAGAAGATAGATAGATAGATAGGTCTTTGATATTTGGTAGGAAACTTCATCTAGTGAACCTCTACCAAGACTGTTCAAATTATAGCCCTGGGGCCAAAAATGCCACCGCGCCGGGGCCCACCCATTTTACATTGACTTATATAGAGTAAACATTTTAAAATCTTCTTGTCTGAAACC
Source organism: Lucinisca nassula (assembly GCA_963580285.1). Classification (NCBI taxonomy): domain Eukaryota; kingdom Metazoa; phylum Mollusca; class Bivalvia; order Lucinida; family Lucinidae; genus Lucinisca; species Lucinisca nassula. Next base: position 102,282,221 of record OY757015.1, read on the forward strand.
AGAAGGCCCAGGGGTTTGATATGCAGTATGAAGTTGTATCTAGTTGACCTCTAGCAAGATTGTTCAAATTATAGCCCTGGGGCCAAAACTGCCCCCACGCCGAGGCCAACCGGTATTACATATATAGGTCTTTGATTTACAAGCAAGGTCTCTGTGGCTAGTTTTAGAAAACACTTTGACATATCGCTGTAGCGTCAACATTTATTGATGGATTTTTATGTAGCTTCACACAGTGTTGGGTATGATAATATATGAAGCAAGTTCGACTTTTAGGGTCCTGAGCTTAAGTAAAGGTCACTGTGGCTGTTTTAAGAAAAAAACTGTTTCATGGCTCTAGCTAGCACCTAGATTTAACAATGTATTTTTATGTAACTTCAAACAAATGTTAGGTACGATAATATTTTCAAGAAAGATCAACATTCAGGTCTCTGAGCTGAAGGTCAGGGTCACTGTAGCTATTTTCAAAAAAAAAAAACTTGTTATGGCTTATGGATCGATTTTGCTCAAATGAACATGATAGCCACCATAGCTAAAAATATCCAAACCCTAAAATGACCTAGCAACAAACAGCTAGATTGATTTTGATAGAATTTCCAAGAAATGTTCATTGGGTGACTGTCAATCAAAATTTCTCAATCCCTCCACTCCACCTTACTGTATTACCTACCATTTTATTCGTACAGCATGGATCAGGTGAGCGATCCAGGGCCATCATGGCCCTCTTGTTACGAGATACTGGTCTTAGGCAATTCATTGGTGAAGACTGCTCGATGTCATTGAAGACTGTCCAGTTCTTTAATGGATCGCCTGGACTATGATCCATTGTATCTTAACTGCTGCAGATGTCATGGATGAGGGCTTGCCTCTTGCTGTCTCGTTAGCTTAGAACATCCAGTCTCTTGGGCACTTTCTGTCCTTGTGGTCGCTGTGCAGGCTGAAGTGCAGGTTGAGTTTGCTGACAAGCCTGTGATCTGTCCTGCAGTCTGCACTCCGACACCCTATTTATCCTCCCTGCACTCCGACACCCTATCTATCCTCCCTTCGAACTATGATATAATCAATGAGTTGCCAGTGTTTGGAGCGAGGATGCATCCATGATATCTTGTTGCGAGTTGGCAGACGGAAGACTGTGTTAATGATCAGCAGCTCAGGCGCTGTACACTTCGTAAAAAAAGGCCATTTCTGTTGCAAATTTTCGCTCCGTTCAAGGTTTGGTGGCCTGTGCCCACTGTACATGTAAAAGGAGGATGAGTGTGTCTGTCCGGGTGTATCAGAAATCACAGAATTCAGATCAGCATAGAACTTGTCTTTGACCTTGGTCACTGCGGGTGCATAGGCACATACAATAGTTGCATGACTCTTACCAGATAGGTGAAGTCTAGGCGTCATCAATTTTGTAAGTTTTGAAAGCTTGCTGACAAGGTTTGATTTCATGCCGAAACTCACCGCTCTTCTTTCTTGTTTCCACTCCAGAAGAAAGTAAAGCCAGCTCCAACTTCTTTTAATAGCCCTTCTTCTACAAGGCGAGTCCCACTCAGAGCCGCAACTTCGTTCTCCACCAACTAGAGCTGTTCTTCGCTGTGGTCTGTCTGAACCAACACTGTCCATCAAAGTGCGCAAATTGCATGCGCCGATTGTCAAAGGTGTCACATTTTTATCTCCTTCTTATACGACTGCTATCACGGCAAACCAAGCAGGCAATTGTTTAGCGCACCTTTTCTAGCCGATTCCCCATCATGCTAAGGGGGTGAGCAGTGCGATCCTACGTCACTCAGTTCGGCTGCCGAATTCCCCATACTGCTTCAACCCGCCTCTGTGCAGGTCCAGAACTACAGCTTCCAGTGTTTCCTCAATTGCTGCTTCGCCGCTTGTCCATCGCCAAAGGGCTTTTTGTGTGGCTTGCATATGTGTGCTTTTTGTGACTGTGTCTATATGATTAAGATGACATGTGTTCAGAATTGGATTATAGTAAGGGAGAGGCGCGCAGAGCCAACCTCATTCTCATATCCTGACCTAGCTGGATCCAGAGGCAAGACAGTGTCAAGACATCTGAGCTGAGCCTGGATGTAGTAGATAACCATGCCTTCTTTAGTGTCTTGTCATGCCCTTCATACCCAACAACCGTTTGGGCAGTTGAATCTAAGAAATGTTTTCTTCCGGCCTAGCTTTAGATCCAGATTTAGTCGAACCTCAATAACTCGAACACCATTGGAACCATGAAAGGTGCATTATTGAGCTACCGGGTCTCAATTTTTTCTGTTTTTTTTTTTTTTTTATCTTCAATGCATACTCCTTTGTCATGTGTACACTTTTGGAGCCAAATACAGCTTGAGAACTTTGTGAAAATGGTCGTTTTCATTCATGTTTACCCTTCGCTCTGAACAGGTGTTCGGAATTTCTGTTCTAAAAATAAATCTGTCACTTTACACATACATGGCGACAGTATCGTCTCTGAGTGTCGTTACTTATGGCATGGTATTCGGCGTCATATTTTTTTCCGATTCGGGCATGGCCTAAGCAAACAAGGCCAAAAATGAACGTCGCATAACGTCAAATATGTGGATTCTATTTTTGTCACGAACTAAAAATAGATCTAACTAGTGTTCGAAACCTAGTTAGGGAATCCCTCTCAAACTCGTTTACCTGTCATCATAATTGTTCGCGTTTTTGCATAAAATGCATTCATTTGTAACGTTTTAAAGAAAAATACCGGCTATATGTATTTTATTTTTGGAAGTATTTTTCCAGATAGCTCAATAATGCACCTTTAATATATTTTCTAGATAGGGATTGTTCGAATTACTGAGATTTACTTATAGTGCCAGGCCATGTGGCATAATGTAGATCACATTGGGGTAATTTTACAATGATTCTTCTACATGACATAAAAGTTCATTATGTGCACCCATTACAATGTTGATGCGATTCTAATGACTCATTACGATAACACACCCGTTCGGCATGGTGCATTTTTCACATCTCCAAAATGGCTACTTTTCTGATGAAATTCAGTGATATTCTCCTTAAAAATACAGTAAACGTAGGTATTGGGTGCTCGTAGAGCCGCCTCATTGAGGCGGTTCTAACGAGTACCCACAACCTATGTCTTGGAGCAAAAATAAGAAAAATAATGTATACTCCCGTAAACCCCACTTTTCTCTATATAAAGTGAGGTATAAGTGGGTCTTCATTTCACGGACTAGTTCACGTGATGTGCACACAACCATTACGAAAAAAAACGCCTATACAAATACTTTGTAAAAATTACCGCCGAAAATAAACAACATGAAAAACTGTGATAGTTTTCTTATTTCTGCTCAAAATATAGATTGCTGGTACTCGTAGCCACAATCTATATTTTAGAGCAGAAATAAGAACAAGAATTCGGCCGAAGGCTATGTCGCGCCTGTGGGGGATTCCGTTACATTTGGGTGAAAGATAGGGTGGTCGCAAATGTTGACGGCTTGACGAACGGACGGAAAGTTCAACTCCTATGTCGCGCATTGCTTAAAGCAGGCGCGATTAAAATATGGTATTTTTCTTATTTCTGCTCAAAGTATAAATTGTGGGTACTCGTTAGAACCTCCTCATCGAGGCGGTTGTAACGAATACCCGCAATCTATATTTTAGAACAGAAATAAGAAAAATAAGGCTTGTCCCTGTAAACCCAAGTTTTACTATATAAAGGTGGGGTTCAGGGAGCGGGGGAAATCATGTATATGTCCAGCGCAAAGTAAGAATCGGTGCAATTCTAGAATTGTCCTGCGCAAAGTAGGAATTCCTACTTTGTTGCGCAATTCTAGAATTGTACCTGTACAATTCTAGAATTGCGCAAGGGATTCGAATGTTATATGAAGCAGGTAAATCTCTCTGCGCAAAGTGGGAATCTATTGGACAAAGTGAGAACCGAATGTTTCATTCGTATGCACAAAGTGGGAATATTTGGGACAAAGTGAGAATCGAATTTTCATCTATGGGAATAGCATTTATCATCTGTATAGTCTGGGTAACATTACTTTGATGGTTTTGTGAGTACTCTTAGATTGGATTGCCCACCAGGGCTCGAGTACAGGTTCAGTGAAGCCGTAACTTGTTCATAACGAAAACACATCTATATATGTTTGACCCCTTTGGACCCCACTTTTATGTAGTAAAACTGGAGTTAACAGGGGTAAACCTTTTTTTTTTCTTATTTCTGATCTAAAATATAGATAGTGAGAACACGTTAGAACCGCCTCGATGAGGCGGTTCTGACGAGTACTCACAATCTATATTTTGAGCAGAAATAAGAAAAAATATCACTTTTTTTTTGTATCCGAAAATTGTCATTTTCTCGGCGGTAAAATTTGCAATGTATTTGTACATGTATATAGGCGTGTTTTCGTACATGTAATGGTCTTATAAAGCAACTCTAGATAACCGAGGTAGAGGACTGAAGGTATGAGTTGAGGGCTGTAACACTCCCATTCTTCATAGAAGTCATCCCGTGATTTGTAATGACACGAAGCCATTTTCGACGACGCCAAATCCGATCCCGAACGAGCCCCTATCTAACGACACGAAAGCCGAAAGAAAGGAAAGAAGAATATATTACAATTCCTGTCCATGGTGGGATTCGAACCCGGACCGCTGGGATGAAAAAACAATGCTCTAACCACTGAGCCACAGAGTGCCCCAGCCCATGAAAAATAGATTGGTCTACATGGTACATGTATCTCTATACAGAGCTGAAACCGACCGAACATGAGATGAGTACTGGTAAACTGCTTAGAATGTCTAAGCATATAAACCCTAGCGGTTTGTTTTGGCGGTAGGGCTTGAGAAGTCATTACATCCCAGTGTCGAGTTAAAAAAACCCATAAAATTGGAAACAACGGCTTCATAATGACCTAAAAGTGCTGACGGGGATGTAGAACCTAACTGTAAACATACAAAACTGTGCCAGAGGCTGTTTATAAACCTAGTCATGCATAACCTACTGAGGTAGGACTTGCCAGCTTCACGTTTCATGTGAATTCTTTACTAGCAGACGATTCACATGAAAAAGCCAAACCGTATTTACTCCAATATAAAATGGCATCATACTCAAAGTGATGGCATCATACTCAAAGTCTAGTGTGTCGCCGTATATAGTTTGGGCTTAAGATATTGAGATTAAGAAGAAAAATAAATATGGCTGCCCGATGTCTGCTGCATTATGCGCTTTTATATTTTACGTTAAACTTATAAACTTAAGAAATGAAAAAATAATACAGACGTGTCAGTCGAGAGAAGAAAAACAACAGTCTAAAACCTTTCACCCCTGAATTTCTAAAGGTGATTCTTCCGCAGTTTCGCTTGGATACGCCCATTTTCGTAAAATTGAATTTTAGTCAAAATCGTTGACATGGTGACAAACAGTGTAGATCCAGATGTCTCATCAGGATCTACACTGTTTGTTTGGGTAACTGTACCTGTCTCGAGGGTTGAAAGGGTTAATCTAATCGCAAATCTTTTCGGTTTTCAACACGCAATAAAAATATTGTAGGGTTTTTGGTTGACAATATTGACCAAAAGTAAGCCAACAGCAAACGAAATGGCGTGGGGATGAGGGTAAAGTCTCAACTTGTTGGGTGGCAAGAAATGGCGTGGGGATGAGGGTAAAGTCTCAACTTAGTGGGCGGCTGTGTGTATTTTCATTTCAAAGAGGCGATCACCCCTTTCGGATCTTCTGAACCGAGCAGGCATTCAACGATAGCAGTGGATGACCGCTGGGTTTGGTCGTGGGTACGGCGAGGCGGTTCTAAAGAGTATCAACCATAACGGAGACACGTCTATATAATTTTGATCCCCTTGAACCCCACTGTATACAGTAAAACTGGTGTTTACAAGGGTAAACCTTACTTTTCTTATTTCTGCTCTAAAATAGAGATTGTAGGTACTCTTTAGAACCGCCTCGATGAGGCGCTTCTAACGTGTATCCACAATCTATAGTTTGAGCAGAAATAAGAAAAATATCACAATTTGTCGACAGAAAAGATTACAATGTATTTGTGTAGGCATGTTTTCCCAATGAATGTTTTAGCAGAAATAATAAAAATAATGTATACCCTGTAAATCCCAGTTTTACTAAACAAAAGTGGGGCTTAAGAGGGGGGGGGGGGGGTTGCAAAATTATATAGGCATGTATTCGTGATGTCAGTCCTACAATCCGCCAGTGTTGTAGGGGCTTTGGTTTACGTAGTAAACATTTTAGTGGGAGGACTTCGGACTAGAACCACCATATTAATGGAAGGGCGATAAAAATGACTGTGAGAAATTGTATCTGCATTTTTACGACTTAAAGTGGTAACATTGTAGTAAAATCTAAAATGAATCGGAAGTTAATTAATTTTAAGTACCGAACTCCATTATATACGCATCGAGTGCGATACAAATATTGAGCTCTAAAGTGGAACTTTCACTTGATAAATTTCTTTCAAATGTCCAATTCCGTCACCTACTTTATATGAAGTTGGAGGCAGTCAGTCGTGAAATGTGATCATCTCGTTGTCTGACATTTTCCAGGGATAAAGCATTCTAGTTAATACTAGTCGTTTTCATTCACAAAACACAAGATTGGATAGGCTGGTTTTCCGCATCAATTCTACGGTCATCCTTTTGACAAATATTAGCTTGTGAAACTAGCAAGATGTTGCTAAATGAGATATGACTATATTGTGGCTTGCGATCATTAGATAAAATGCACAGCATCACCGACATGCATAATAAAAATCCAAAAGAGCTGAAAACATAAGTATGCGTATGAACAATATACACATTTAAATTGCAACAGCGTCGGAATGTTTTTGTTGACGGACATTTTTGAATTTCAGGCAATTTTTCCTGTGGTTACTTTAATCCGGTCTCCAGTGACCCCTCATCGATATTTTGACGAAAGGCAAATTAGATACTTTTGCGTCTCTGTGATTGTTTTCCCAGTCTCAGGGGAAGGCGATTTGAATTAGCAATTTTACAATGAATCGGTCAGAGGTTTTCCGATTACGCGCATCATCGCGAGATTACAAAGAAATCCCGCTGTCGTGAGACAGCGCGAGACTTCGTCTGATTGGCAGTGTCTTCAGCAACCTTTGATACGGTTAATCCATAGCAAAATGTATTGAATGGAGCACACTATTCGTGACAGATTGAAGTAGACAATATCTCGGATAATCCCGAATTCATGACTTTATTAGATTTGGCAACAAGAGTTGAAAATGTAATTCAACAAAAACGCCCCATTTCATCTCTGCCGAGGTGAGCATCGTTTCAATCAGATATTGATGCAATGCCATTATACGCCCGACTAGGCATCTATAGACGACAATAATGCAATAATTGCAAAATCGAATGTTCAACTTTTAACCCACCGCTATTATTCAACATGTCAGTTTCGGCATCAAAAAAGCAAGTTTCCCCATCAGACATATCGTCTTCCAGCACAAATTCTCAGCTTGACATAAATGGTGTAGATTTTTAGATTTTGTTGGAATGGCAAAACGTTAATGACACGTTTTATTGAAATTTATAATGGTTTCGTTTAATAAGGCCCCCAATTACGATGCCAGAACCTTGTGGTGCAGTGCGTTCTATCGTGTCTCAAAAATGGTTATTGTTCTGATAAAAATGTGTGATATTTTCCCTATTTATATTCCAAACATAGCTTCTTTGTATCGTTAGAACCACCTCATTGGGGCGACAACGGCTGTTCTATTCAGCAGGCACAACCTATAACCAATGTCTTGGAGCAGAAATAAGGTAAATAATGTATACCAACGTCAGTCCCAATTTTTTCTATTAGTAAAGTAGTGTGTACAGTGTGAGTGTGTGTGTGTGTGTGGGGGGGGGGGGGGGGTCATTACAAGACCTAAGGACTTGTTGATGTGTGCCAGACCATCAAATGCATATAAACATTTTGGTTTCATCGGGCAGCAGGGCTTCAGATGTCATTTTATCTAAGTGTCGGGTAAAAATATTGAAGCATCGTCTCCACAATGACCTAAATAGTGTTTGCGGGGACGCTTATCCTCAATTCAAACAAACACCCAAACACGAACTTGTTAACGTGATGATATATGTACAGTAGAATTCCTCTATTAAGACCACCTTTGGGACTGTTCAAAAGTGGTCTTAAAGACCACTATTGAACAGTCCCAAAGGTGGTCTCTGATCAGAGGACACTGTATGCAGAAAACACAAAGAAAGAATACCAGAAACCTACTAAATAAGGTTTTTAAAGCAGAATTAGTGTTAATTTTAGGTGGTCTTAATAGCGGAATTTTTCTGTATTCTGTTGACCCTCCCTAAGATTTTCATGCAGGCTTAGGAACGCAGAATGATGTGTGTACTTGCGGATCGGGGCTTGAAAAAAAAAATAGATTGGGCTACACGGTGCTTCCACGCAGAGCTGAGACCGCCCACGCAAAGGAGTACTGGTAAATCGCTGAGAAGGTCTTAGCCTGCCCAGGCAAAGCGGTGCGTGTCAGACTGTCCATGCATATAAACCCTTTTGGTTTCATTGGGCGGCAGGGCTTGGGATGCCATTTCTTCTCCATGTTCGGTAAAAGTCCCACAAAAATTGGAAGCAACGTCTCCATAATGACCTTAATAGTGTTGACGGGTACGTTAAACCACAAATCAAACAAACAAATGTGTGTACTTGCAGAGAAAAAAATTTGGAAAGGTACTCAGGAGGAGCAGCGATTCATGAAAGCAGCCACGTCATACCACCGAAAAAAGGAAGGGTTAGTGATATAAGATGAAAGGTGTAAGGTATACACAGAAAACAAGATGTATGTGTGTGCGCGAGAGTTCGTGCAGGTGGGGTGGAGAATGGGATACGTCTCACCAGCAGCTAAGGTTATATGGGGACGGGACCTCTGTTAAAAGACTCATCCGAAATAGTGGAGAACCACGACCATTGTTTTATTAGGCGAGTAGCCTAGCCACATAAGGAAAACATATCCATAGGGTAAATGACGACCAAGATAGTTTCAGAGATGACAAATACGAGGTTAACATTGTAACAGCCTTATCTTTGCTTTCAACATAGATTATGAGTGCTCGTTAGAACCGCCTCATTGAGGCGGTTCTAACGAGTACCTTTAATCTACGTTTTTGAGCAAAATAAAGCAGATACTGTTTACCCTAGTAAACCTCATTTTTCTCTTAATTAAGTGGGGTGATAGGTAAGGCTGGCACGATTAACCGGATTCCACAAAATATGATTATCATTACTGATTTGCTTGTTATCGATTATTTGATAAGTACAATTTACTAAACAAAGTTGTGCCGAAAATAATTTTTGTTTGTTTGATTTGAGGTTTAACGTCCCCGTCAACACTGTAAAGGTCATTTTGGAGACGTTGCTTCCAATTTTGTGGGACTTTTACCCGACATTGAGATGAAAAGACATCTCAAGCCATGTCGCCAAATGAAACCAATAAGGTTTATTAGCATGGACGGTCCGCCTCGCACCGCGGCTCCTGGACAGGCTTAGATCCTCTAAGCGGTTTACCAGTACTAGTGTGCGGGCTTGATTCAGCTCTGCGTGGAAGCATCATGCAGCCCATATATTTCTTCAAGACCCTATGGGCGGGGGCCGACCGAAAATAATAAGGTGGCGGGCAAACAGTGTAGACCCTGATGAGTTCTGTGGCGTCCCATCCGGGTCTACACTGTTTGCTCGAGCCTTTCTGTTCAAAAACATATGTTAAAGTACAACGTTTGGTATGAGTCATGAGTAGACAGAAAGCCAGACAGGTAAAATCATGACCAAATCTTTAGTGATTACTTATCGATTATCGATCACAATGGACAGGGCTGATAATCAATTATCTTTTCAGCTCCAATTAGCCAGCCCTAGTGATAGGGTTTTCGTTTCACGGATTTGGCGGCCGTAAAAAGTCTCGCTGCCCTACATCATAGTGTAGTTTATATTTTCTTGCCCTTTGGGATCATTGATTCCATTGTGGAATTTTGAAAATATTTGAGGGTCACTAATGAGGCCTAATTGGCCGAAACTAGCTAGTCTGGCCCAGAAACATGCACACTCCATATTTTTTCAGTTCTGTGGTGTATTCCTTGCTTCCAAAGGATAACCCTTCTATAGAGCATATTTAACGTCACTATAGCTGGTGACTGGGAATGTGTGGCGGCCGTAAAAGTCTCCCTGTCCTACATCATAGTGTAGATTAAATTTTCTTGTCCTTTGGGATCATTGATTCCATTGTGGAATTTTGAAAATATTTGAGGGTCACTGATGAGGTCTAATTGGCCGAAACTAGCTAGTCTGACCCAGAAACATGCACACTTCATATTTTTCAGTTCTGTGGTATATATCTTGCTTCCAAAGGATAACCCTTCTATAGAACATATTTAACGTCACTACAGCTAGTGACTGGGAATGTGTGGCGGCCTTAAAATGTCTCCCTGCCCTACATCATAGTGTAGTTTATATGTTCTTGTCCTTTGGGATCATTGATTTCATTGTGGAATTTTGAAAATATTTGAGGGTGACTGATGAGGCCTAATTGGCCGAAACTAGCTAGTATGGCCTAGAAACATGCACACTCCATATTTTTCAGTTCTGTGGTGTATTCCTTGCTTCCAAAGGATAACCCTTCTATAGAACATATTTAACGCCACTACAGCTGGTGTCTGGGAATGTGTGGCGCCCGTAAAAAGTCTCCCTGCCCTACATCATAGTGTAGTTTATATTTTCTTGTCCTTTGGGATCATTGATTCCATTGTGGAATTTAGAAAATATCTCAGGGTCACTAATGAGGCCTAATTGGCCGAAACTAGCTAGTCTGGCACAGAAACATGCACACTCCATATTTTTCAGATCTGCGTTGTATTCCTTGCTTCCAAAGGATAACCCTTCTATAGAACATATTTAACGTCACTACAGCTGGTGTCACGGAATGTGTGGCGGCAGTTAAAAGTCTCCCTGTCCTACAGCATTGTGTAGTTTATATTTTCTTGTCCTTTGGGATCATTGATTCCATTGTGGAAGTTTGAAAATAATTGATTCCATTGTGGAATTTTGAAAATATTTGAGGGTCACTGATGAGGCCTAATTGGCCGAAACTAGCTAGTCTAGCACAAAATCATGCACACCATATTTTTCAGATCTGCGTTGTATTCCTTGCTTCCAAAGGATAACCCTTCTATAGAACATATTTAACGTCACTACAGCTGGTGTCTGGGAATGTGTGGCGGCCGTAAAAAGTCTCCCTGTCTTACATCATTGTGTAGTTTATATTTTCTTGTCCTTTGGGATCATTGATTCCATTGTGGAATTTTGCAAATATTTGAGGGTCACTGATGAGGCCTAATTGGCCGAAACAAGCTAGTCTGGTCCAGAAACATGCACACTCCATATTTTTCAGTTCTGTGGTGTATTCCTTGCTTCCAAAGGATAACCCTTTTATAGAACATTGACTACACCACGGAGGCTTCTAACACTAAGTAAACCATCACATAGATCCATAAGGCGAATCCAGTGGGTCCTCAACTTTGATTCAACGGAAAACGTTGTTTCAACGTTGGTTCAAATGTGTCCGGGTTGTGTGCCTACGTGGCTTGGACCTGCAAAATAGGACCTCCTTGGGTCGGTCTGCAAAAATAAATAAATAAATAAATAAATAAATAAATAAATAAATAAATACTAATGGGGAGAAGAGGTGCCGACGGGGGACGTGGGGGTGGGGAAGGCTTAAAATCATTCATTTACGAAGACCTGTTTTCGCTTGACGTCGCTCATGAAATATAATTTGATTTCATGTACATTTCGTACCATTATCTATTACATATGAGTCGGAAATATTATATTTACATTTACTTATATTGAAACCGTAGCCTTGTTTTGTCAGCCTTAATCTGACCAAATGTCGTTTTGTCATGTATTTTCTAATCTCTCTCCAGAGATTAAATAAATAAATATGTCTTCACAATATTTTGCAAATAGATTATTCTTTTAAAGAAATTTTAGCTTAATATTTTTATAACGCTGCAACGTTTATTTGAGCCTATAAACAATATACACGTACATGTAAAACTGTATGTTTGTATCAAATATCAATTTTAGGGGTCGTTCAGTATATACACGTAGCCAACAAGCAACGAACGCCGGGCCAACGGTCGGACCTTAAGCGATACATATAGATTATTCATTCTCCTAGTTGAAATATGGGATTTATAAACCGAGGGAGGTAAAACAATCCGATAAAGAAACGAGTGCGAAGCACGAGTTTCTTTAACGGATTGTTTTACCTCCCGAGGTTTATAAATCCCATATTTCAAATAGGAGAAATGTATAATCTGTATATTACATGCACTTCCATAGACTTTTAGGAGAGTTTGGATCTTGAATTTTGGATCTGAATGCCCGTTCAGTTGACTGTTTACAGCCCATGTAAACGGTTCAATCAGCGAAGTGTTACAGAATCTGGGTGGAAGAACAACTGGATGGGCGCCATTTTGAAAGCGCTATCTACAGTTTTGAACAAAAATAGAAGAAACAAAGTGTTTCAGTGATAAAACAAGTAAAACGTTAGATTAAATAAAGCAAAACTTACATCCTAATCAATGGTCATATCCATGTTTTCTTTTGTTTCAGCGTTGCGTCCGACTCAAACGTCACGCATTCTGAACGTCTGTTGATTTTTCTTAGACGCCATTACAATGACGTCATGAATAACGTCGCCGTGATTGAAACTTTCCCGCGTTTGAATAGAACAATTTCACTGCAAAGCGGTATCTCGTATCTTGTACATAAAGTAGTTCCAGCTGAAGGGATTTATTTCCCCGGCTAAGAGGAAATATTTCTTCCTAGCAAAAAGGAAAATACCAAGTTTATGTCTGGTAGAAATCATAGTATTTCTCTGTAATGCATGTAATATGACGTCTTATTAGTTGATTATCCTATATTACACAAGATCAACCATTATTAAAAAATCATAAATCATGTTTTTAATTGCGTCAATTAATAAAATTGTCATTAATCAAGTAATTTCGTATTGGCCCAGTTACGGGTCCTCGGTCGGCTGTATTGGCCTCGGCCTTCGGCCTCGTGCCAATACAGCAGACCTCGGACCTGTAACTGGGCCAATACGAAATTATTTGATTAATAACATTATAGTATCGATGCCATTCCGACGTTGGCCCGGTGTTTTGTACTGGTCGGGTACCAACACATATGAATAGCGCATCTGTGTAATCTTATTGGAAATAGACTTAGGGTTTACCACGGAAGTACAACCATTAGTTACCCATATTGCAGGTTGAACTTTATATTGTTAATGCAACAACAAGTATAAGTGTTCATAAGAAGAACAAAAAAAAAAAAAAAAAAAAAGCTCTGACACAGAATTGCTTTTTCACATTTGTACAAGTATAAGCTTTCACACACAAAAATGTGGCCCACGGACAGAGCTCTGGTACATAATTGCTATCACGTTTGTACAAGCCCATATTTGCCGTCACATTTGCACAGGCTACTACAAAATATACATCGACCACGATGGAACACAGTCTATACTAAAAGCTCCCCAGAAGCCTCCGGCTCTGTTGAGTTTTTGTTTTGTTTGATTTGAGGTTTAACGTCCCCGCCAACGCTGTAAAGGTCATTTTGGAGACGTTGCTTCCACTTTTGTGGGACTTTTACCCGACATTGAGATGAAATGACATCTCAAGCCCTGCTACCCAATGAAACCAATAGGGTTTATAAGCATGGACGGGCCGACTCGCACCACTTTGCCTGGGCATGCTTAGATCCTCTAAGCAGTTTACCAGTACTCGTGTGCGGGTAGGTTTTAGCTCTGCGTGGAAGCATAATGCAACCCATATATTTCTTCAAGCCCCGATGGGCGGGGGCGGTCTGGTGAGCTAAAATCATGCCTTGCCGTTAGCGAAACAAATTTTGTTTAGAACCATATCAATATCAGCATGTCAATTATTTTCTGTATCGTCATGATGTTTGGGCTTGTATAATCGCTTAGACAGGTCGGTTTCAATCAACTGGTCGCGAACACGTCGCACTGGTTTGATGTGGCCCAGAAGTACCAGCCAATGATGGAAACGCACATGGTCAAGTAGTATCACTAAATGACAGAATAGCTTTGAAGTTTGCCAAAGACAGTTAATTGCATGAAACATATTTCTTTGATAAATAGTAAAATTCCACTATTAAGACCACCTAAAATCGAGAGTACATTTGTTTTTAAAAGCTTATTGAGATTTCAGTTATTCTTTCTTTGTGTTTTATACACTTAGTATCTCTTTCTAACAGACCGCATTTGAGACTGTTCAAAAGTTGTCTTAAAGACCACTTTTAAACAGTCCCAAAGGTGGTCTTAATACAGGAATTTTACTGTAATTCTAGACATTCACAGTTAACATGTGCTAAGCGTAGAACTAACTTTTTGTAAAAGCTATACTTGTATTCTTACACTCCAGAGTTGAAACCCTCGCTATTCCTGCTACCTTGCCAAGGCGGTCGATCCTTTGCAACTTTCTTATTCAGACAGACAGACAGACAGACAGACGGACGGACGGGCGGACGGGCGGACCAGACAGACAGACAGACAAAACAATTATTCTCTCAAGACATATAGCATGACATACGAGGAAAATACACATTACTACAGGATAGCTAAGGTGCGTAAAGTTTTAGTAGTTAGTAGTTCGAGGACCAGGCATCCACGTTTTATTTGTTTGTATTGGAGTTTAACGGCCCAGTCAACACTATTTTAGGTCATTTTGAGCCGGTCAGTTGACCTTTCCACACTTTTCCTTGGCAGGCTTATACGTAAGCGGTTAACCAGTACAGTGCACATTCTTTCGCCCCGTAATCAGTCTCCACGAAACAATGTTGCCGACCCCGGCAGGTATCGAACCCGCGTCCTCCTGATCACCAGTCGGACGCGCATCCGACTGAGCTACCGAGGTCGGGAGGCATACATGTATTTAGACAAAATCTTAAATATCGAATCAGGCGACTTTACGAACTTTGGAACACATATATATCACTCAGTGTGCTCATTACGGGGAGAACATGTATTTTCTCTTTCTCTCTCTCTCTCATTTGTGGCACTCATTACGATAACACACCCGTACGACATAGTGCATTTTTCACAGCTCCAAAATGGCTACTTTTCTGATGAAAATCTGTCATATTTTTCTTAAAAATGCTCATAACATAGGTTGTGTGTGCTCGTTAGAACCGCCTCATTGAGGCGGTTCTAACGAGTACCCACAACCTATGTATTGGAGCAGAAATAAGAAAAAATAATGAAGACCCCCGTAAACCCCAGTTTTCTCTATATAAAGTGGGGTTTAGTGGGGTCTTCATTTCACGGACTTGTTTACGTGATGTATTATCAAATTTCCTTCCAAGTCTACAGACTCATCTAAAAGTTTGCTATAACTTTGACAGTGAAAAGAAAGCAGAAGTGCGCAGCAAAATGACAGTGGCTTAAAGAATTTACGTTTAATAAGGCACCATCATTCGGGTTTGTAAACGCATTCAGTTGACATGTTGTGTTTGTGCAGGCGATGTTTCAGCTCACCTGGGCACGACGTGCTCATGGGGACTTATTGGTTTAAAGTTTTTTTTCTTTATAATTATGATACATACAGCTTACACATACACACTCGTTGCAAATACAAAACGGATTCAGAAGAAAGTCAAAATGACTTCAAACTAGAACAATTCCTAGTCATTGCATTATGATCTGGCAAAGTGTATTGTTTCATATCTCCAAAAATGGTTAGTTTTCTGAAGAAAATTTGTATTTTTTCTCATTTATACTCTAAACATAGGTTGTTGGTGCTCGTTAGAACCGCCTCATTGAAGCGGTTTTGTTCGTTTGATTTGAGGTTTAACGTCCCCGTCAACACTGTAAAGGTCATTTTGGAGACGTTGCTTCCAATTTTGTGGGACTTTTATACGACATTGAGATGAAATGACATCGCAAGCCCTGTCGCCCAATGAAACCAATAGAGTTTATTAGCATGGACGGTCCGCCTCGCACCACGGTTCCTAGACAGGCGACAGGCTTAGATCCTCTAAGCGGTTTACCAGTACTAGTGTGCGGGCCGGATTCAGCTCTGCGTGGAAGCATCACGCAGCCCATATATTTCTTCAAGCCCCTATGGGCGGGGGCCTTGTATTGTTTCGTATCTCCCAAAATGGTTACTTTTCTGAAGAAAATTTGTTGTTTTTGTTTTTTTTCTTATTAATGCTTTACACATAGGTTGTTGGTACTCGTTAGAACCGCCTCATTGAGGCGGTTCTAACGAGTACCCACAACCTATGTTTTCTAGCAGAAATAAGGAATATGACGAATGTCTCCGTAAACCCCACTTTCCTCTATCGGTTTAGAGGGGTGCTCATTGCACGGTCCTGTTAACCTGATTGGAAGCCAATTTCATTCATACGTTACATAGATTTTGCCTGTGTCTCACTGTCAAGATAACTAAAATGGATCCTTAGCAATGAACAAGGTTGCTGACATAGCTAAAATAGAAAATCTTAAAATTGCAAGTTCTCATAAACAATAAAACCAGTTTCAATCAAAATTCATAGGAATGCTGGGTTCACTGTCAACCAATATTGATAACGCATTTGCTCAAATTAACAGGATGGCTGCCATAGTGAAAGTTCATATATCTTTACGCCAGCTATCTTTAACTTAGGTCAATCCCATTCAAACTTTACAAGAATGTCGCCTAGGTGACCCACTTCTATGAAAATAGTTCTGCTGGCTGTCGGTGCTAAATACAGACTTATCACACCTTGAAGTCAGATGAGCGATTCATCGCCCTCTTGGTTTGTGTGTGTACGTGTGCACGCGTTTTCATGCTGCTCAGCATTTCGCATCTCTCAGTGGCATGTGATGGTTGTTTTCTGCGACTGATTATATTACAGTTTCTTATTTCTGTTCATGCCAATAGGCTGATTGCCTTCCTTTGGTAAACCATCCAAACCATCTGGAAGATGCAAGTGCAATGTCAAGATCAAAACTCTCAAAGTCCATGCTGTCTGTATGGATCATAGACATCGTGAGAAACTATACGCCCGATAGAAACATTAACATCTTTCCGCCAGCGTGACCTAAGGCCATTGTTGACCTTTGGCCTTCTTATTCCTAACTGATTGGGCGGTGTCATGTCGGTTAAAATGGACTGTCATTTTGTGATAAATGAATTCTCGATCAGACCGTATGCTCTTAATAAATGAGTTTTGTATCCATCTAAGGTTGATTGTATCCTATATGTTTGATGCATTATCTTGCAAGATGAAATGAAGTTCTACTTTTATGTTGAAAACCAAATTAACTGAGAATGCACTCGATGTGGGCGACAAAATGTCCATGCTTACCATAGGATAGAGCTCGGACAGAGAACCCATCCCAGCAGGCACTCAACGTTGAACTAACGTTGAAACAACGTTGAAAACGTTGTTTCAACGTTAGTTCAACGTTGAGTCAACGTTTTGTGCCTGCAGGGATATGCCTTCATTCCTGTGTGTAACAATAAATATTTTAACCGCTTTTGTACCAAATGCAATCTTTCTCATTATTTACTAAACAGTGTATGCCTTGATCAGACGCCCCACTTGGGCCTGCATTAGTTGTCAGTATTCCGTTTGGGGTGTTTAGGTACAAAATTGGTAAAGGAAATTTTGAGATACAGCGGTTTATAAAACACGGGAAATAATTCCCGAGTGCGCTGACACGACGTATTTATTAGAACTTGCAACGCCCATGGATGTACAGTGAAATTCCGCTATTAAGACCACCTAAAATTCAGACGAATTGTTCTTTATTTTTGTTATTTTGAAGGCTGCATTTTATTTTTCTTTGTCTTTTCTGCCAACAATGTCCTTTGGTCAGGAACCACCTTTGGGACTGTTCAAAAGTGGTCTTCAAGACCACTTTTGAACAGTCCCAAAGGTGGTCTTAATATAGGAATTTTACTGTACTTCTGTATTCGATTTGAATATACCACCACTGCTCAAGCTTTGATTTCACGCAGCTGTTTGAGATTTAAATGTTTGAAACAGACTCAAATGTGCAAGTGACTTAATCCTTTCACTTAAGCAATTGTTTGAGATTTAAATGTTTGAGACAACAAGAATCAAATGCGCATGTCTCTTAACCCTGAAGACCAGAACAGATACATATGCAAACAGTGTATGTAGATCCAGATGAGATTGCTCATAAAGAGACTCCCTTCTTACTTGATGGATGCACAGCCTGATCTTGAAGGTCCCGTCAGCATTTGTGAAATAGGGCATTCTTTCATATTTATTCTTTCATATTTTCAAAAATGTTATTTGCTGATGAAAATTGGTGACTTTTTCGCTTATTTTCTTATCTATAGGCCAAACTTAAGTTGTGGGTGCTCGTGACGAGTACCGGTAACATATGTTGTCGGACAGAAATAAGAAAACAATAATGTATACCCATGTAGACCCCATTTTTCTCTTTCATTACGAAAACACGGCTATACAAATACATTGTAAATTTAATCTTCAAAAAAAAATGATAATTCTAAGATGAAAAATTGTGACATTTTTCTTATTTCTGCTCAAATATAGATTGTGGGTACTCGTTAGAACCGCCTCATCGAGGCGGTTCTAACGAGTACCCACAATCTATACTTTAGAGCAGAAATAAGAAAAATATGGCTCACCCCTGCAAACTCCAGTTTTACTATTTAAAAGTTGGGTTCAAGGGTTTCAAAATTATATAGGCTTGTTTTAGTGATGATCAGAAAAGGAGTCGTTTTGGAGATGTGAAAAAAATGCATTATGTCGCACGGGTGCTTTATCGTGGTGGAAATTGGAAACAAAAGTAATGTATACCCATGTAGCACCATTTTTCTCTTTATAAAGTGGGTTTTACAGGGGTTTTCATTACACGGACTTGCTAACCATTATGAAAACACGCCTATACAAATACATTGCCACCTTTATCGCCGAAAAAATGAAAATTTTATGATGAAAAATTGTGGTATTTTTCTTATTTCTGGTCAAAATATAGATTGTGGGTACTCGTTAGACCCGCCTCGATGAGGCGGTTCTAACGAGTACCCACAATCTATATTTTAGAGCAGAAAAAAAATAAGGTTTACCCCTGTAAACCCAACTTTTTCTATATAAAAGTGACGTTCCAGGGGATCAAAATTATATAGGCGTGTTTTCGTGCTGATAAAGTGGGTTTTACAGGGGTGTTCTTTACATGAACTTGCTAACGTGATGTCCGTCTAGCGCGGCTCATTAAAAGCCGATTGAGGATTAAGAAGCCCCGGACAGATGAATGACAGTGCAGTAAGCCCATTAATAGAACGTAGCAAAATGTTGTCAAAAAGGCCAGCTCGTCCCATCAGAACGCATCAATGTTAAACCCCTGCAAATGAACGTTGGACAGAAAAATAATGGGGTCGGTTAAAAAGCCCGGTCAAATGCTTGAAAATCCAATCAACAAAATATTTAGAAGCTTATAGGGGCTCAAAGTAGTATGACTCATGTTTTTGTTTCTTTCCCTAAATGATATTTCGATTGTATTTATTTTTGTATACGGTCTAGGGCATATCGTTCCATCTTTGACATCTATATTGTCGGCCAGCGACCGTGAAAAAGAAGAAAAAAAGTACTCCCCATAATTGAAATGGGTTTGTAATTGGTTGACTTTCAATAAAACTATTTGTCAACAGCCCGCGAAAATTAAAGGCTATTAGTATTGCTAAATTATAACTTCTCATTACCCGAGTTAATTGGAACGAGAATTGAGGTTGAACGAGTGAAAGGAAGATAAATGAGACAAAGTGTCGCGTTGAAAGGACACGGATATGTATGAAATATGGTACATGCGCTGTTGTTTAAGGCACCGTCAACAGAAAAGTTCACGTTGGACCGGTCCGTAGTCAACCGTCCAATCCCAGGCATCTCCAAAGATGTTGGGCATTAGAAAAGGGAAATATGGGGTAGAGTTTTGTTTGTTTTATTTGAGGTTTAACGTCCCTGTCAACACTGTAAAGGTCATTTTGGATACGCTGCTTCCAATTTTGTGGGACTTTTAACCGACAGTGAGATGCAATGACATCTCAAGCCCTGTTGCCCAATGAAACCAATACGGTTTATAGGCATGGATGGGCCTACTCGGACCTGGACAGGCTTAGATCCTCTAAGCGGCTAACCAGTACTTGTGTGTGGGTCGGTTTCAGCTCCGCGTGGAAGCATCATGCAGCCCATCTATTTCTTCATGCCCCGATGGACGGGAGTCGGATGGAGTAGAGTAGAAGAAAAAAAATATAGAAAAAATACACAGCCCCGTCACTACAAGCCCTTGTCTTTTTGAAGCACAGCCCCGTCACTACAGGCCCTTGCATGACGTTGCACCGACGTAGATTTGACGTTACATAAACGTCATGACAAAGTACCGACATCGACATGACGTCACAATTACGTCATGTGCCTGCTGGGTTTAATTATGTAAGCAAATGCTCTTATTATTCGCGTGGACGTTATTTTCGCTATTATTCGAAAAGTACATCACTCCCGAATTGTAAAGTATCGTCACTGTAACCTTCAGTAACACGATCATTTTTGGACCAGGAGTACCTCGAGCTACTGGGGGTTTTCATAACCCAGAACAGGAGGCATAAAGGGAACAAGTTACGTTTTCGATGTTTTTTTTTTTTTTTTTTTTTTTTTACAGGATAAAGGTATGTTGTGTGAACTCATTTTAATCGCCTCAACGAGTCGATTCTAATGAGTACATACAACGTACATTGGGAACGGGCCGCCGTGGCCTGGTGAGTAGGCGGGCTAACTCTTAATCATTAGGTCTCTAGCCGCTGTGGTTCTAGCCCGACTCGAGTCACGTGCGAGACGTCAAGTTCTACGACGGAAGGTCAGAGGATTTTTCTCCGGCTACACCGGTTTTCGCCCCCCGCCCCCACTATGATTAACGATCGGCTCGATATGAGTGAAATAAACTTAAAAGGGCCGTTAAACCACCCCCACCCCCCCCCCCCCCCCAAAAAAAAAAAAAAAAAAAAGACCCACTAGAAAGAAGGGATCTGTGTTTTTGTGTGTTTTTGTGTTTTTTGGTTTTGTTTGTCTGTTTCTTTCCATAGAACAAAGGTAAGGTATGTTGTGTGTATTCATTAAAATCGCCTCCTACCGAGTACATGTAACAAGCATACACTCCGTTTGAGTATTTGTTTGTTTGATTTGAGGTTTAACGTCCTCGTCAACACTGTAAAGGTCATTTTGGAGACGTTGCTTCCAATTTTGTGGGACTTTTACCCGACATTAAGATGAAATGACATCTCAAGCCCTGTCGCCCAATGAAACCAAGGGGGCTTATTAGCATGGACGGTCTGCCTCGCACCACTGTTCCTGGACAGGCTTAGATCCTCTAAGCGGTTTACCAGTACTAGTGTGCGGGCCGGATTCAGCTCTGCGTGGAAGCATCATGCAGCCCATATATTTCTTTAAGCCCCTATGGGCGTCGTTCGAGTATTACAATCGCCTTTATTATGCATGCACCTGTTTTAAGCAAGCTCATTTGGATTATCCCTAAGATGCTTTCTAAATTAACATTGGAGAGTTATTGAGCCACAGGGCGAAAGAAAATGTCTTTTATATAAATAACTCCAATATTATTAAAAAGTCGGCTTGATAAAAGAGCAGTAACTATCGCCCAACATTGACGGACCGTGCAATAGCTTAATAGATTGGTGGATTTTGTGCCGAAGAAGTCATTGTCATCATATTCCTAAAGAATAAAAAAAATATCGACTTCATGGCTATCCACAAAGCCCACACCGAAAGCTTTGATAAGACTGCGCAAATGAGCTGATCCTTTGCTGTGTGCAAATCATAACCTTATTAAGTTCGTATAATAAGCACTCCTGTAAACCCTACTTTTACATAGAGAAAATTTTGGTTTTCAGGGGTATACGTTTTTTTTTCAATACATGGGTTGTGGGTAATCGTAAGAACCGGACATACAATCACTGTTTGGAGTATCAAAAAGAAATTTATAATAATTCGTAAATTTGCATCGTTTTGCTACATGAACAATTAATGCACTTTATCATGTTTACAGTTATGTTACCGATATGTCTCCGCAGATATATACTCAGTCAAAAAAGTTCCTATACCTAAAATTGCTTCTGTTACTATAGCTACTACAGATAAAAACTACACAAAGTTTGTTATGTTTTGATTAGAGGACTCATTTTTTCCGTGCAAAAGCATCATTCGTTTTTGTTTTCGTAAACACATCATCTTAGACTATTGCTTTAAACACCCAAGGGTCACTGTGTCATTTTCGCAGAGAAAATCATTAAAACATGCTATGATTTAACATCACAAAATTTCCCTGTACCCTACATTTCTAAAATTTGATACATGTGAGATTTCTTTAGATACCATTTGTGTCTATTCACAAAAGATTACGAACATTTGTTGCATCAGCTACGAGAAACAGGCTATCACATATTGACCTCCAATTCTGAGAAGTTGTGTGTAAATGCTGCTTTCAATGGGAACTCCATAGAAAACCGCAAACGATAGTGCTACATGCTACATCAATTTTCTGTATTTTTTACCATCATGAGGAAAAGCAATGGTGGACACAAAGCGTTTTTTTAAAAAAAAATGGCAAAAAATGACTGACAGGAATAAAAATTACAGCTGTTCGAAAATTGATATATTTTTAATTGCAAGGGAGATAATTTGAGAATTTCACAAATTAAAACCTCGCTTATAATGCGAGATTATGAGATATTGTAAAAGTAAAGTGTTATCCGATGTTCAGAGAATATGGTCTTCCAGCTTAGACAAAAAAGAACTTCCTGCGCATGCGCAATGTCCATTTTCTACCAAAATCTTTCTAGGCACATATTGGAAGACAACTCTGGAGCAGAAATGTATGGACAAATGCAAGTTTGAGCATTCTCTAGCTAAACGTCCGATTTAAATGTCTACAGCCAAATTTAGCTCAATAGCTGCCAGATATCTGGTGAGTTTCACCCGAAAGTTGGTATAGTTACTTTTTTGACTAAGTATATATTCACTTGTGGGGGATCAGTGAGAAACGCTTCTATATCTATTGTGAAGAGGGAGAACCGAAGAAGGGAAAGTCAGCAGGAGCTGATAACATATCGCATACAAGAAGACCATGGTCATATGCGTTTAGACAAGAGCACAGTACTGTTGGTGATTCATCATGACTGACGATTGGCATATCGGTTCACATACCAAATTCACTAAAATTTGCGAATCGGCATCTGGTTGCCGTTTACCAGTTGCCTGTTCAGCTGCAATGCTCTAGATCCCTCTCAAATGGAATTGGCATCTGACTGGTATATAGTTGCAAGTTGCCAATTCACTAGAATTTGGTAATCGGCATCTGGCTGCCGCTTGCCAGTTGCCTATTCAGCTGTTATGCTCTGAAACTCTCTCAAATTGAATTGGCAGGTGGCTGCCAGGTGCCGATTCATCAGGACTGCGGCCCCCGCCCATTGGGGCTTGAAGAAATATATGGGCTGCATGATGCTTCCACGCAGAGCTGAAACCGGCCTGCACACTAGTACTGGTAAACCGCTTAGAGGATCTAAGCCTGTCCAGGAACCGCGGTGCGAGGCGGACCGTCCATGCTAATAAACCATGTTGGTTTCATTGGGCGACAGGACTTGAGATGTCATTTCATCTCAGTGTCGGGTAAACGTCCCACAAAATCGGAAGCAACGTCTCCAAAATGACCTTTACAGTGTTGACGGGGACGTTAAACCTCAAATCAACCAACCAACCATCATCAGGACTGACAAATTGGCAACTAGCTACCTATTGTCCGTTGCCTATTTACCTAATATACTCTGTAAATGCCTCTAAGAATTGGCATCTGGCTGCCAGTTGCCAGTCGCCAATTCACTAGAATTTGCGAATCGGCATCTGGCTGCTGTTTGCCTGTTGCCTACTCATTTATGCTCTATAACCCTCTCAAATCGAATTGACATCTGA
Source organism: Lucinisca nassula (assembly GCA_963580285.1). NCBI lineage: Eukaryota > Metazoa > Mollusca > Bivalvia > Lucinida > Lucinidae > Lucinisca > Lucinisca nassula. The sequence continues at coordinate 102,306,285 of OY757015.1, forward strand.
CTGCTAGTTGCCAATTCGCCAGAACTGACAAATTAGCATCCTGTGACCAGTTGTTCAAAGCATCGTTAGTTTAACGAGCTCGTTATTAGTCGAATTTTTAACTGTTCTAGCGAGTACAATATCCAAAATTTTGATATTTTTGCGAAAAAAATGTGAGCAGCTTTTGCATCCGCAGAAGCTGCTCAAAGTTTTTTTCTCAGCAAAACTTTTAGCATATTTGCCATCAAAGTTTTAACAATACGTTGTTAGTTTTGAACAACTGGCCCCAGAATTTGCCAGTTGCCGATTGAATTTGGATGAGTGGAAGTTGCTCTGACAAGTACAGGATTTCTTTGATAGTAGCAGGTACAGTCAATGTACATGTATAAAATGACGGTTTTAATTTAGCATTTTATATTTCTTTTTTGTTTATTATAGTTATTCTTTAAATGTCAGACATATTGATGTTATTTCAGCTATTTTTTTAAGCACAGCTGTGGTGAGCTATATGTCCGCCGTGCGTCCTGCGTCGTGTCGTCCGGCTTCTACAATTTGCATTAAATACCAACTCACCATAAGCTCCTGGACCAATTTAATTCAAATTTCACAGGAATGTTGCCTGGGTAGCTCCCTACCACATCACGAAAACACGCCTGTATAATTTTGACCACTTAAACCCTACATTTATGCAATAAAACTGGGGTTTACTGAGGTAAACATTATTTTTCTTATTTCGGCTCAAAAAAGGGTTGCGGGTATTCGTTAGCGTGGCCTCGCCGAGGGGTTTCTGACGAGTTCGCACAACCTCTGTTTTGAATAGAAACATTACAATTGTCAGAATTTTGTAACTGAAAATTTCTATTGTTTTGGTCATAAAATTTCAATATCATTTGAATAGGCGTGATTTCGTAATGAACAGCTAAAATCATTCCGCTCCGTTAAACAAAATGCCCATCAATTCTACAATTATAAAACAAATCTTTGAACGACAATTCCTCGTATATCCTTGGGCGAATTCCATCCAAACGCCATGTGGATGCTGCTTCGGTTACCTTCTAATAAAACAGTTTACTGGTTAACCAGTTTAGCTCCGATGAGCAAAAAGGCCGCCAGAGCTGAAAATATAACAATAAATAAATAAATAAATAAATAAATAAATAAATAATAACAAACATCAACAATTTGCTTTAAATGCGAACATATTAACCCTCGAGACAATTCGATTTACATTTCACAGGAATGCTGCCCAGGTAGCCCCCCTGCCAAAACAGCTAAAACATTCCGCTTTTTAACGACACAATGTAAGATGATCGCCAGAGCTAAACATATTTAAACGACAACATCCCCTATTTCAATGAAACTTCATAGGAATGATGAATATTTGACCATCTACCAAAGTAGCTAAAACGGTTGAATTCCGATGAACAAGTTGGCCGAAAGAGCTAAACATAAAAAGATCATTAAATACAACTCCTTTACGTTTGGGTAAATTCCATCCAAACTCCACAGGCATATTGCTCAAGGAACCTTCTGCCAAAATAACTAAAATGTTTCGCTACGATGAGCAACATGGTCACTTAGAATAGAAAAAAATGTTTTTAAATCGAACTCCTCCTTAAACCAGGAGCCAATTTGATTTATACTTCACATTGTTTTTTTCCATGTACGTCCCTTAAAACGGTCCGCTCCATGAACAAGATAGAAACAAATTTAAATGCGAATTTCTCCTGTACCTTTGATCCATTTCCATTCAATCCACACAGAATTGTTGCTTACGTGACCCTTCGTCAAAATTGCTAAAATGGCAATGGCTGCCATAGCTAAACATAGAAAAAAAAAAACTCCTAAATTACCAATCCACCTTGGAGAGAAAAATCTTTTAAAATGACAACCTCGATAGCTCAGTGGTTAGTGCGTTTGACTTATGATCGAAAGGTTGTGGGTTCAAATCCGGCCACCGGAGGCGAGGTGTGTCCCTTGGGCAAGATACGTTAAAACAATGCCCCACTCGACCCAGGTGCAAATGGGTAGCAGTGATGTAAAAATCACTGCCTTTCTCTCTCTCGCGCTTGATAACAGCCAGAATGGGTGTTCGAGAGCGATTCAATAAGCTTGGCGCTTTCATCGCAGTCGAACTAAAATAAATTAGTATAAACTAAACTAAATAACAACCTCTCCTGAACTCGTAAGCCAGTTTTATTCAAACTTTGCAAGAATGTTGTCCAGGTGACCATCTAAGTGCAACATTTATGCTGTCAGCTATCGTCTTTTTTTCGAAACTATGTGGCATGAAAGCGGTGCGAGTCGGTCCGTCCATATAAACCCTATTGGTTTCATGGGGCGACAGGTCTTGAAATGTCATTTTATCTCAATGTCGGGTGAAAGTCCCATAAAATTGGAAGCAACGTCTCCAAAATGACCTATATTGTGCTGACGGGGACGTTAAACCTCAAATCAAACAAAACAAGAAATCAGATTGAGCGATTCAGGGCCATATTGGCCCTGTTTTCACTCGATCATTCAAAATTGAGACGCGCTTCAGTGGAAAAAATGTTTGAGTGAGTGAGATGGCGAGTGAGTGAGCGAGTTAAGGAAGGTTTATATAGGCATGTAGTAGTGTATGGTAACGGAAGACTGCTTCACGCCGCAACAACAGGCATTGTCCCATTGCAGTTGCAATGGTTGCTGGCAGCAGAACAGCTGATAGGCGTAAGATGAACTTCCGGTTAGATCAGATTCTGTCTGGAAAGGTTTTTCGAACCAAATGATAACTGCTGGATTTACTCGATGATCTTTATGGAAGTAACATGTGACACGATACAAGATGACATACACGATAATTGAAGACTATGGCCAGTCCGCGCATTTAAGCAATCTGAACGTGGTCATTGTGTGACGCAGAATTCACTAACGTCTCTTTTCACCTGCGAAGACCCTGATCAGACTGTGCGCATGCGCAGGCTGATCAGAGTCGTCGCTGGTGGCTTTAACAATATTGCACATTTTGTTGTTCTAACATTGAACAGAAAGTGAAGAAAACTTGACAAAAGATAATTGGCCGATAACTCTTATCTAAGATTATTATCTATTTAGTGAGTTGAAATGAGCAAAGTGGAATGTGTCACAAGGGTCATTAAGGTCTGATTATTTCAAAACAAAGTAAAAGCTAATTAGACTAATTATCTTTTTCGTTTGTTTTTTTCTTTTTTGTTGTACTTCTCCTAATTTTGGCTGTGACATGGCAAAATGTAAAACGTGGACAGGGAGGAGGTCTGGACTGCAGGTTACATGTGTTTGATTTGATGTTTAACATCAACGTCAACACTATACAGGTCATTTTGGAGACGTTGCTTCCACTTTTGTGGGACTTTTACCCGACATTGAGATGAAATGACATCTCAAGCCCTATCGCTCAATGAAACCAATAGGGTTTATAAGCATGGACGGTCCGTCTCGCACCGCTTTGCCTGAACTGGCTTAGATCCTCTAAGCGGCGAGGTGTCGGATTAAGGTCTACGTGGAAGCATATCGTGCAGCCCATTTATTTCTTCAAGCCCAGATGGGCAGGGGCCTGCAGGTTACATCTATGATTTGTTTTGTTCGTGTTGAGGATTACGTCACCGTCAACATTATTTAGGTCACATTTGAGACGTTGATTTCAATTTTGCTGGACTTTTACTGTACCCTAAAATGAAATGACACCCAAGCGCTACCGCGCAAAGAAATCGCTGGCGTTTAAAGCCCCGGTCCCACAGACCTTGCGACTGCGATGCGACCTCTCTTCAAATGATTTTGTTGCAACTGGCCCGCGACCTTTGCAACTGTTGCAACTAAATTTGCTCCGTAAATGTGATCGTCGACTAGTCGGCGACCGGTCGCCGAACAATCGGCGATTAAAGTTGCCCAAAGCCGGCGATTGATCAGCGACTTGTCGCCGAAGAATCGCCGTATGATCGGCGACTGACTTGCAATAAGTGAAACATGATCAAGGACTAGTCGGCGATCAATCGGCGACTCTTCAGAGACTGGATAAAACCGATCGGCGACTTGTCGGAGACTGTTTTGCGGTTGTTTTTTTTTTTTGGACACAGACAAAAATAAACTAAATTACCGACTGCTGAGAGTCTTCTCTGGGCTGCTGCAAGTCCTCGTCATCCGAAATTGGTGTCCGAGCCTTGCTTCCCGTTTTTTTTTTTCGGCTGCGCCGTCGTTTTCTTTTGCCCGCCTCTCCGAAGCATGTTGCCTCTTTGAAAGTTGTCGTCGAAATGATGCTAGGATGTTAACAGTTTTTTATTGTAGTTGGCGCTATAATCGTTCGGTGGATTTAACACCTTTTTACAGCTTGTCGGCGACCAGTTACAGATCAATCGCAGATCAATCGCCGACTTATCAGTGATCATTCTCCGATCGATCGCCGACCCATCGCCGAAGAGTTGCCGACCGATATCCGATAGGTCGTGGATCGATCGCGGATCAGTCGGCGATTAGTCGGCGATCGGTCTGCTACCAGTCTCCGATAAGTTGCAATAAGGTTGCTAGAATTGACAGCCAAATTTGCATAAACTCGGTCGGGGATCGATCGGTGACTGTTCGGCGATCGATCGGAGATTGGTCTGCGACGTCTAGAAAACCATTGCAACTAGTCTGCGATCAAAATCAGTCGCAGCCAGTCTTTTGTGCATGCACAAAAGACGATCGGCGACTAAATTTGATCGGCAACCTACCCGCGACCTTGCTTCAACCTTTATAAAACCTCTCTACGACTTCTGCAACCGCTCCGCGATTGCCATTTTTTTAGTCGTGGACAGGTCGCATCGCGGTCGCAAGCTCTGTGGGACCGGGCCTTTAATAAGGGAGGGTCCTACTGTCACCACTTTGCCTAGACAGGCTTAGGCCTTTTAAGCAGTTTTCTAGTACCCATAATCGGTCGGTTTCAACTCTGCGTGGAGGCACCATGCAGCCCAATCTATTTTTCAAAGCCCCGATGGGTGGAGACGCTCCATGTTATATGTACATCTATGAAACTCCGATATGCATGGTATTTTATACTGTACATTGCGATTTTGTTTGTTTGATTTGAGGTTTAACGTCCCCGTCAACACTGTAAAGGTCATTTTAGAGACGTTGCTTCCAATTTTGTGGGACTTTTACCCGACATTGAGATGAAATGACATCTCAAGCCCTTTCGCCCTATGAAACCAATAGGGTTTATTAGCATGGACGGTCCACCTCGCACCACGGTTCCTGGACAGGCTTAGATCCTCCAAGCGGTTTACCAGTACTAGTGTGCGGGCCGGATTCAGCTCTGCGTGGAAGCATCATGCAGCCCATATATTTCTTCAAGCCCCTATGGGCGGGGGCCATGTACATGGCGATAACACCTCCGCGTGTATGATAGTGTATTCTTTCTTATCTCCAAATCAGTTAATATTTTGATTAAAATTTATGATATTCTTCTCATTTATAGTTGAAACATAGGTTGTGGGTTCTCGTTAGAACCGCCTCATTGAGGCGGTTCTAACGAGTGCCCACAACCTATGTATTGGAGTAGAAATAAGAAAACCAATGCTTTCATGTACCCCAGTGCAAAGCCCAGTTTGCTCCATATAAAATTGGGTTTAGAGGGATGTTCATTTCACGGACTTGTAAACCAGGTGGGATGAAGCATGAACTCCTCATATTGGCCACGCATGGTAAGAAGGGCTCTTCGTGTATGTGGGCCCAGCGAAGACTCAGATAAGACTGCGCACCCGCACTGACTGATCAGAGTCTTCGTTGTGCGCTATATGGATTGCCATTCATCACGATAACAAGTCCGTGCAATGAACACCCTTCCAAACCCCACTTTATATAGAGAAAACTGAGGTTTACAAGGGTATATATTAATTTTCTTATTTCTGCTCCAAGACATAAGTTGTTGGTACTCATAACCGCCTCCACGAGATATGAAAGAACGCACTTTGTCACACGGATGTGTGATCGTAATGTACACAACGTTTCATCACGTAATATTTACACTTCCAGTGTAAAGTCTAAATTAAACTTATAGACTAGAAAAAGTGTCCATAAGACACGGATGCCCCCGCTAAATGTCATTCATGAAACGGTTTACTATATGGAACTAAATCAAGGGCAGATAATTCAAAAACCAAAAATGCAAGAGTTGTCTTCCTTGTTCATGACACATCGTCTCAGTGTGATGAATGCACCTGTGAAGTTTCATGAATATATTCCATACGGTTTAGGAGTTATGGCCCGGACACGGTTTACTATATGGAACTTAGTCAAGGGCAGATAATTCAAAAACCAAAAATGCAAGAGTTGTCTTCCTTGTTCATCACACATCGTCTCAGTGTGATGAATGCACCTGTGAAGTTTCATGAATATATTCCATACGGTTTAGGAGTTATGGCCCGGACACGGTTTACTATATGGAATTAAGTCAAGGGCAGATAATTCAAAAACCAAACATGCAAGAGTTGTCTTCCTTGTTCATGACACATCGTCTCAGTGTGATGAATGCACCTGTGAAGTTTCATGAATATATTCCATACGGTTTAGGAGTTATGGCCCGGACACGGTTTACTATATGGAACTAAGTCAAGGGCAGATAATTCAAAAACAAAAAATGCAAGTGTTGTCTTTCTTGTTCATGACACATCGTCTCAGTGTGATGAATGCACCTGTGAAGTATCATGAATATATTCCATACGGTCTAGGAGTTATGGCCCGGACACGATGTCGGGACGGACGAACGAACGGACGAACGGACAAACGGACGGACAGGCGGGGGCATAAAAAACAATTTAGTTCATACTTCCATGAACGCAATGAGTCACATGATTTTCCGTGACGTCGAGTGACGTCATTCTTAACCATGGTTCTCTATGGGCGTTGGTGACGTTGACGCTGTTAAGCTCTTTCTATAGAGAAACAGCGTGTATGTTTTTTAGCTTAAAAAGTTTGCCATCGGGGATTGAAGAAATAGATGTGCATGATGCTTCCACGCAGAGCTGAAACCGAACGCACACGAGTACCGTACTGGTAAACCGCTTAGAGGATCTGAGCTTGCCCAGGCAAAGCGGTGCGAGTGGGTCCGTCCGTGCTTATAAACCCTGTTTGTTTCATTGGGCGACAGGGCTTGAACGTCATTTCAACTCAATGTTGGGTAAAAGTCTCACAAAATAGGAAGCAACGTCCCCAAAATGGCCTATACAGTGTTGACGGGGACGTTAAACCTCAAATCAAAACAAAACAAGCCTATATACAAGCATATGTTCGCCCGGTGATGAATGTAAATATAAAAATTAAACTTTTTTTTCTGATTTTCATGAAAGGATGAACGACAGCGGATCGCTAGCTAAGTTTACATGAACCCCTTCGGAGTTCATTTACTTTACACGCGATCCACTTCATTCATACTTTCATGAACCACAGAAAAATAAAATTTCATTTCTTAAATGACTACCCCTCGAAACACCACCTAATTTAGAGAAAACTAAAGTGTACGTTATTTTTCATGTCTGCTACAAGACATAGGGTCTCGATACTCTTTGAGAATAAAGGATAACTATTTTGAAAATTGTCATTTTGAAAGGTACATCGTAGGCTTTATGGTCGCAAATTCTATTTCATGGCTCCGCTGAAATAAGAAACATATCTCGATTTCTCATCTATTGTTTTTTCGGTGGTAAAATGTAAAATGTATTTTGATAGGCGTGTTTTCGTAATGAACGACGAACTTCAATATCTCGAACACGGCTGTCTCGTTTACGATGTTTATAGAAATTCGAACTACTTCGTGAGTTGCTTCAAAATTCTTCCTATAGCTCTGGCTACCCATATATTTGGAGGGTAGTTTTTTCTGATTTTATCTTTAAAAGGTATGCTGTGTGCACTCATAAGAATTGCCCCGATGAGGCGATTCTAATGAGTACATACAACATACTTTTTATTTTTAGAAGATCGTAAAGAAATCATTTAAGAAATAAATTTTGTTTTTCTGCTGTTCATAAAAGTATGAACAAAGTGGGTCGCGTGCAATATAAATGAACCCCAAGGGGTTCCTGTAAACTTTGCTTGCGGCCCGCTGTCGTCACGTTCATACTTTCATCAAAAGCAGAAAAAATAGGTTTATTTTTTATAAATACATTCTTTGCCCCTCGTCAGTGGGCGAAAAGAAATGTTTAAAAGGCAAACATTTAAAGCTGACAACATTTACACGACCGTTTTTCTACAAAGAACGGGACAGCGTTGACGTCACCAACGCCCATAGAAAACCATGGTTTAGACTGACGTCACTTGACGTCACAGAAAATGCGTTTATGGAAGTATGAAGGAAATATTAAGTTATGTCTCATGACATTACGAAAACACGCCTATACAAATACATTGTACACTTTACCGCCGAAAAAAAAAAAAACAAAAAAAAACAAAAAAAAAAAAAAACACGAACATTGTCAGTGGAAAACTTGTAAACGTCAGTAGTTCGAACGACATGTAACACTTTATTATATACCTACAAGAAATACTGCTGTCTACTATCAGTTTTCCGACACAAAAATACAGAATCCTGTATCACGCACTCGCGTTTTCCGATTCCGTATCACACTCCTGCAAACCCTGAGTCCCGGCATTTGTTGCGACGTTAGAAAACAGCCATCGATAACGCGGAACCAAACGTTCGAAATGATGACGTCACTTACTCACAGAATGTAACGTTAAAATTTCCCGCCAATTTACGTTGACAAAAGACTTTATTAAAAGCGAAAAAAGGTATATAATAAACGTATTATCACTAAAATAACTTGATCTGTCGCACAGTATCACGTCTCTTGGATGTTTCCAGATCTTACGCATCACACTCGACGCTGCGCGTCTCGTTTGATACGCTGATCTGGAAACAACCACTCGACGTGATACAATGCGTCAGATCAAGTTACTGTAGTAATAATATGTATATATCATCACGAAAACACGCTTATCATATGACGTCATTGATAAGCAGTGGATAACGTCATGTAATAAAAATCGCATGACCACACGTGTAATAACACTTTGGTGGGATTAAGTAAAGTCATGACGACGTCCACGTCAACCATGCATTTTTTTGTGGAAATTTTGTCAAAATTAAAAGTGATGAAATCAAATTTAAAGTGGCCATATGATAAACAGAATCTTACACTAGTGGTCATTTCATGTGAAATGACCACTCGTGTAAGATCCTCTATATACAGCATTCGACTGAGTCACCGAGGCCGGCCCGTGGCTCAATAGGGGAGACCGGGGCAGAACGTTACACGGGGTAAAGTGTTACAGTTGAAGTTTCGACATGATGATGTCATCTATGACGTCATAACTTTTTATCTTTAAACTAGTTTCGGGTGCGCCATTTGATGGCATAGGTTGCGGGAGATTCCAACCAACTGTTAAACTTAGAAGACGAGTGAATGCTTTTTGCAACAAGAAAGTAAATTTTCTATTTTTTATCTAAATGTCAGATTGTTCTATTCTCGGAATTTGGTGAAAGAGCTAGCTTATAATCAAAAGCTAATGCACACTCAAAGGATAACTATGCAATATGAAATGTGATTCGGTCTACCTTCGATTTTACTATATATCAAATATGTCCAAAGGACTGCCATCGGGGCAATGTGTTACATGGTACGTGGGGCAAAGTGTTACACTGTAACACTTTGCCCCATGCATATTCCATCAAACACCTAGCGAGATAATAACGATACCAGCGAAACAGAAAATGTATATTACTATTTTAGAACTTCCATTACTGCTCCAGTGATGATTATTATTACGTGCATTACCATATATGGCAATATCTATTCGTTGATACGCGGTCTAATGTGGCTCGTGATCCCATTCCCCAAATGTGCCTGCTTATCTATCCATAATCGCCCTCATGTCATTATGCACGTGAATGACACATTGGTTTAGGCGGAAAAAATCGTGCTTAACGCTTAAACGGACATTGCGTGGTCCGAAGATGCTTAATTATATCAAACTTACAACCGATTTAAGAAAATTTAAACTTATTGTGAATACCCGGTAAATGATTTGCAGAAAATGCAAACTATATGTAATATAAAGGTTATGGCATATTAGATGTCGCGTTAATGGGCATAACTGCCTGCTAGCTACATGTAAGCCCTCGGACCAAATGACCATTGTTTGATTTGAATTGAGGTTGATCGTCCTCGTCAACACTATTTAGGTCATTTTGGAGACGTTGCTTCCAATTTTGTGGGACTTTTACCCGACATTGAGATGAAATGACATCTCAATCCCTACCGCTAAATGAAACCAATATGGTTTATAAGCATGGACGGGCCCGACTCGCAGCAATTTTTCTGGGCAGGCTTAGACGTTCTAAGCGGATTACCAGTACTCATATGCGGTCGGTATCAGCTGTGCGTGAAAACATCGTGCAGCCCAATCTATTTCTCCAAGCCCCAATGGGCGGGGACGACAAATGACCATTGGGACAATATGGAGCTAAACGACCGATATACCTAATACCGCGACACATGGAATTTCAGAACCTCTAATGATAAAGTGCATTATGAAAAATAATAATTTTCTTGGTTTCGTGGTCCAATATTTATTGCTAATGATTCCATCTCCCATATTGGCGCACTTACTTATCTCGAATGGCCCATGTGTCTACCCATAAACGTTTTATGTGCGTGAACGTTGTTGTAATAACCCTGTTTCCTAGTTCCAGGCAACGTCTATGGCGTGACATGTACGTAACTTAAGTCAGAATCTTTGTTATGCGACTGTTAAAAAGAACTTTTACGCTATTAAACACACTATATTAATAGTTGAGCTTTCTTCGCATATTCTAATGGCCTATTACAGTTGTAATGTTTTCAGTGCAGCACATCATGCATAACACTTTTGCCATTACATTTGTAATGTTTTCAGTACGCAACATCATGCACAACACTTTTGCCATTACAGTTGTAAAGTTTTCAGTACGGAGCATCATGCATAACAATTTTGCCATTACAGCTGTGATGTTTTCAGTACGGAGCATCATGCACAACACTTTTGCCATTACAGTTGTAATGTTTTCAGTACGGAGCATCATGCATAGCACTATTGCCATTACAGTTGTGATGTTTTCAGTACGGAACATCATGCATAACACTTTTTCCATTACAGTTGTAATGTTTTCAGTACGGAGCATCATGCATAACAATTTTGGCATTACAGCTGTGATGTTTTCAGTACGGAACATCATGCATAACACTTTTGCCATTACAGTTGTAATGTTTTCAGTGCGGAACATAATGCATAGCACTTTTGCCATAATGGCCTGGTCTAGAGATCTTTAACATGATTACTTCTAACTTAAAATTTAATCTAATCAAAGGTGCCAATATTCCGTCATTGTAAAGGACGGCGTACGTGTAACGTTACGGGACGTACCTAACTAATTTGCATAATTAATCCACTAGTGGACTATCGAATTTATTACATGCCGTTATTACACTCTCAGACGCGACGTCATATAATAAATTGTACATTTTACAGCCAAAACATATTTTAAGATGAAAAAATGTTATTTTAACTTCTGCCTACTCAAACTATAGATTGTGGCGGTTCTAATGGGTACCTACAATCTATATTTTTGAACAGAAATAAGAAAAATAAAGTAAAACTCTTGAATACCTCCCCTCCACCCCAGTTTTATTATATAAAAGTGGGGATTTAAGGGTGTCAGATTTATATTGGCGTGTTTTCTTGATGTAACGCATGAATTCAAATCTTTAACAGCGCATGGTGCGGATCCTGAAGTATTCTGGCAGTTTCCTTTTATTGCTAATGCTAGGTTTCGATTTCCTTTCCGCCCATCCTGTCATTCTCAACCCGCAGTTCACGTAGGTGACATTGCATATTGTAATGTAACACTTTGCCCCGGATAACGTAACACTTTACCCCAAAGCTTGGGGCAAAGTGTTACATATACCCCGTATTTTGTTCTCGTTATCAATTGTTATAAAATGGTTGATTTGTTTCATTAAAGTTGCAGTGTGTTCCCGATTGAGTGCTTTTTTCGAATAACATCGCTTACAGGGTTCTATGCAAGCTAATGTCGGCAAAAATTTAGAAAATTAAAAAAATGTAACTTTGCCCCGGTCTCCCCTACATGTTTACATAATTCATCATTACGAAAACGCGCCTGTATAAGTCTGATCCCAATCAAACCCCACTTTCATGTTGTAAAACTGGGGTTTATAAGGATATGCATTATTTTTCTTATTTCGTTTAAAAAACAAACGATTGTGGGTACTCGTTAGGACTGCCTCACCAAGGCGGTTCTAACAAGGACCCAAAATCAATGTTAAAACATATCGGAATTTGTCTTCGGATAATTTTTTTTTGTTTTTTTTTTGTTTTTTTTTTTTGGATGGCAAAATTCTCAAAATATTTGAAAAGACCTGTTTACGTAATGTTGAAATTTCATTGTCACGGCTGTTTCATTGTTTCATTGTGTCCCTAGATTATTGTTGGGGGTTAAATGAGACCACAAATTTGTTCCAAGATTGAATAGGAGATTACAATGTGTAGGGTATGCAACCAGCACAAGCTGCGGGAACAAATGACCCTCGGTTACCCCCTTGCTTTTCCAGACCAAAACTCAACTGTTAACTGTTATAAATAACGGAACCCAGGAAGGGGCATGTAATTTATTTTAATATCTTGTGCGAACAACAAGATATTTTCTTGTTCGAACAACATAATATCTTGTGCGCACAAGAAAATATCTTGTTCGCACAACACAATATCTTGTGCGCACAAGATATTATCTTGTTTGCACAATATAGAACTTGTGCGGACAACAAGATATTATCTTGTGCGAACAACATAATATATTGTGCGCACAAGATAATATCTTGTTCGCACAACTCAATATCTTGTGCGCACAAGATATTATCTTGTTTGCACAATATAGAACTTGTGCGGACAACATAATATCTTGTGCGCATAAATTATTATCTTGTTCGCACTACATATTAACATGTTTGCACAAGATATTATCTTGTGCGCACAACATATCTTGTTCGCACAACATATTAACTTGTTTGCACATCATAGATCTTGTGCAGACAATATAATATATTGTGCGCGCAAGATATTATCTTGTACACACAAGATATTATCTTGTTCGCACAACTTAATATCTTGTTCGCACATCATATTGTCTGCTAAATTGCCTATTCCCCATATACACCCAAAACTTAAGCGTGCTTTTCCTGGAACATAGTCGACTTTAAAAGTCTAGACTCAAAACTACAGTCCCAGCCTATGTAATAGGCAAATATCTTAATACCCCCACCTACCAACCCTCGGCGGTTGACTAGTATAGTGTACATTTTTTCGCCAGAAACTAACAACTGCCTTCTTTAATCAGTGGATGGGCGAGAATTACCGTAGAAAAGATTTCATGAACAGTCTCCACTAAAGAATGCTGCCGACCCTTCGTTTATCTAACCCACGACGTCCTTATCACATTCGACTGATCCGTGGCTCAATACATATTTACATAATTCATCATCAATAAAACTCTCCTATATAAATTTGACCACCTCAAACCCCACTTTCATATTTCAAAACTGGAGTTTACAGGGATACATGTATGCATTATATTTCTTATTTCTGGTAAGAAACATAGATTGTGGTTACTCGTCAGAACCGCCTCATCGAGACGATTCTAACAAGGACCAAATTCTATGTTTAGACCAGAAATATTAAAAATATCGGAATTTCTCTTCGGAAAATTTTCAATTTTTGATGGTAAAATTCTAGGCGCGTTTTCGTAATGTAGAGTTTGCATTGTCCAAACACCGATGACACATTTACGAACTCGCTGATACGTCCCTAGAGTATTTTAGGGGTGACGGGTTGTGTTATCTTGTAAAGTTATTCGGAAAATACAGTAAATCTTTAAGACCACTTTTGAACAGTCCCAAAGGTGGTCTTAGTATAGGAGTTTTACAGTAGCTGATAGTTTTGCAAATAATGCAGACCCTAACCAGACGCCGCGTTCTGCGGCGTCCGGATTATTCGGGCCTGCACTGTTTGCCAGGGTACCCTTTTTGGGGTTTCAAGTACAAAATGTGTTAATCCAATATAGTGTAGGTAACCAATACAAGCTTCTGCGACAAACATCCTTTGGTTACCTCCCCTGCACTTTGCTCAAACCATTCTACTAAGCTTTTCGAAATGCAAACGAATTATCAGGATCTCACATCTGGGTGATAGCATGCATTCGAGAAAATGCTCCAAACATAGGACGGGGGTGCTCGTGAGAACCCACAACCTATGTCTTGTACAGAAATTAGAAAACAACGTATAACCAAATAAACCCCAGCTTTCTCTGTATAAAGTTGGGTTTACAGTATTATCAATACATGTTCACTGACTCGACGTACTGTCATTTTCAGCCAAAATATTAGTGTATTTGTCAAAAAAAAATGATTGAGGGTTTAACAATATGTTCACTAACCCATTAATTGTGATCAACTGGGACCAAATTTCTTCACACACCGCCACTTAGGGATTTTGCATTAAACCTTTTGCGACACCGAGCAAAACAGTTAGTATAGCCCAAACTGAGCTTACGCAATCAGATCTGAGTTTCGCTGGGCGCACATTTTTTTTTTTTTTTTTTGTTTACATGTAAGGCGCCTTTTTACTTAACGGACCTTTTCTGATCCAAATGTGTCAAGAATTGTTCATGATTGATCCACTGACAGCACTGGCCTGAGTCTACCGCGGACTTGGATTCTAGAATTCCTGTATATTAAGCAAACAGTGTAGACCCTGATCAGACTCCGCGGTTTTCGGCGTCCGTTCCTGGTCTACACCGATTGCTAGTGTCCTAGTATATGGGCCAGCTCCATGTTTTCGGTTTGCACTGTGATGTCACTGCGACAAGAATACCGCGGCTTGTAGCAGAGTCACAGCTACACAACTTATGGCTCTGAGCATATAGCGTTTTATTTTAACAAGAATAGCTAAAAGTCATTTTACCGTTAACAGTTTTATTAGGCAGAACCTCCGTAGGTGCAGAACTTCTTTCAGATGCAGAGCCATTAAATAAAACATTTCTATTACTATTTCTATTTCTATTGAGAATGTAAATGCTAGACCAATTACTTGCTAACCATGCACTCTTTCGCCCAAACTTTAGTCCTTCAACATCGTATCAAAAACATCAAACTTCACATACCAGTTAATAATTTTTCGATCATACCGAGATTGTAATAACGTTACTACCTCATGGTCAGCGATAGTCACGTGGAGAATAACAAGCGGGAAGCATCTGAAGTGCTAGTAAACAAACAGTCGTCCAATAACACGTTCATGAAATGAACACCCGTATAACCATTACGGTATAACACATATTAAAATATTGAAAATGTTCCACCCAAAAAAAAGAAAAAACGAAAATTTTCACACAAATTTTTTTTTATATTTTTCATATTTCTGCGCAAAACAGATTGTGGGAACGCGTTAGAACCGCCTCGGCGAGGCGCTCCTAATGAGTATTCACAATCTATGTTTTTCAGCAGAAATAAGACAAAAAATGGATACCCCTGTAAACCCCAGTTTTACTATATAAAAATGGGAATTCAGGGGGTCAAAATTATATATAGGCATGGTTTCGTCATGACAGAGTTTATGTTTTTTGGCAAAGATATTTAATATGCTATTAAATGGCAAGAGGTGAGGTAAAATCAAAATCAACACAGCTGTTTTATTGTAACATGTTTCGGATTATTCCTTCTTCAGACAGTAAACATTTAAGGGAAATCATGTAAAAGCGCCAAATTAAGTTGACATAGCCAGGAAGTGCTGTTAAAAGCGCCAAAATGACGTTGACGTTATTGGACGTTTTCTGCATTAAAATGCTATAGTTGAAACACTTGTTACTGGCTCTAAACAACAATGAATACAGGTAGATACACCTGTAGGGGAGGAAACTCCTTGAAAATGCAGTGTCTATTTTAACAGTGGTCTACACAAGAGCAAATTCTTTCCCTTGAGAGTAAACCCCTTTTTGGATGGACTTCATAGACAGAAGTTTGTAACAGACTAAAATTAGGTCAGCTGTATACCCCATTTCTTTGAATGTTTTTATCTCAATACAGAGCCTGCTTTGTTGCAATGGAGATAATGAAAGTAGAAATGATTTCTTGATCAGTCTGTTGCCGACCATGGTAGTAGGGATGTTGACATGGTGTGTATGATTTGTGTTGATGTGGCCTTGTATGTGCGGTCATGTGGTGGGAATGCGGACTGCGAAGGGCTTGCATTTCAACGTCTATTTAATGTAACTCTTTAATGGAAAATGTACTGTTTTATTTCTGTTCTATCAAATGGACAGGTACCAGTCTGATAGTGCAAAGAGATAATGGCAGAATAATTTGCATCTGCATGGTATAAGGCACATTTAGTCATGTTGGTACATACTATCAAAGCTGTTTTTTGTCACACCCACGCTTAAGACTTGTTCTATTAAGTGGCCTGGCATGGACATTTGGTTCGGTTCGAAGTTCAGTACCTGAACCATCCACTGTTTGGGCTACGTGGGGTAAGGGCCCGCGGTGCAGGCCGGGATGGGAAGGGGCTTTTTCTTAGTGTTTTTGTCTACAGTATCATACTTCCTTTTCCTAATTAATATCCCATCTCTTGGGAGACGACTTAACTACTATGAGGGTTTAGTACACGTAAACAAAAATCCGGCAGTAAGCAAAAATAGCCGGTGTTGATGTAAACATTGTGTCATTTTGAAGAAAGTGATGAATGAATGTAAAATTTGCTGGGGATTTATAGACCAATATATTGGTGGGCATGAAACAGAAATAATCTAAACTTTGCACGATTCTGTGCATGTTTAAACAGAAGAGGTGCAAAAACTGCCATTTGCTTACCTGGATCCCTTGTCAATAGAATAGTATATATATCAAGCCTGTCCAAACTTTCTGGCCATTCTTTGCAAAAATAACCCTGTACGAGCCAGCCTCCTTTGGCCCAAACATGATTTTGAGCAAAATAGGAAGAAAATTGTACACCCCTGTGTCCTCAGCTTTACTGTATAAAAGTGGGGTTAAAGGGGACCTAATTTACATAGGCGTGTTTGCATCACGTTAACAAGTCCGTGAAATGAACACCCCCTAAACCCCACTTTAGACAGCGAAGACTGAGGTTTACCGGGGTAAATATTATTTATTTTACTCTTGCTCTTAGACATAGATTGTGGGTACTCGTTTGAACCGCCTCAGTGAGGCGATTCTAAGGAGCACCCACAACTTATGTTTACCGTGTAAATAAGAAACAAAATACCACACACTCTCATGAGAAAAGTAGCCATTTTGGTGATGCGAAAAAAATGCGGTTGTGTTATTAATGCGTGTTGGTGAGACAGATTGCTGTCCCGTACGGATTCCCATTCGGGACAGACTTTTCCACTGACGAGTAAACACACGGATGTCTCAGTCTCATAGGCATTGGTATGTGAGAATATAGATGATCTTACAAGAGTGGTCATTTCATATGATATTTATGAAACGAGCCTTGGGCGAGTTTCATAAATTACGTATGAAATGACCACGAGTGTAAGATATACCAGTGGTCATTTCATATGATATTTATGTTTGAAATGATCACGAGTGTAAG
The DNA here is from genome assembly GCA_963580285.1 of Lucinisca nassula. Taxonomy (NCBI): domain Eukaryota; kingdom Metazoa; phylum Mollusca; class Bivalvia; order Lucinida; family Lucinidae; genus Lucinisca; species Lucinisca nassula. The sequence goes on from OY757015.1 coordinate 102,323,970, forward strand.
ATTCTGTTTATCATATAACCGTTTTAAATCGGATTTTATCGCCGAAGAAGACGTTCCAAAGAAAACATTGAGCTGTCACGGATGGCGTCATGACGTTACGCACAAGTAACTATGTGTTATTACACGTGTGGTCATGTTTATTACATGACGTGATCCATTTATTTAACACCGACGTTATATGATAAAGAGTGGGTCTTACAGGGTCCATGTATTAATAGTTACATTTCCAGTGTAAAGTATAATGTAAACCTATGGAAAACAATTGCGTTCATACTTCCATCACAACTGCGTTCATAATGAATCACATGATTAACTGAGTCATTCTAAACCATTGTTCTCTACGGGCGTTGATGACGTCAACACTGCTCCACTCTTTGTTGAAAAAAGCGCGTAAATGATTTTCAGCTGTTTTCGCTCGCCTTACAATCATTTTTTCGCCCAGTGATGAGCGGCAAATAATGTAAATATAAAAAATAAACTTATTTTTTCTGCTTTACATGAAAGGATAAACGACAGTGGGTTGCTAGCAAAGTTTACATGAACCCCTTCGGGGTTCATTTACTTTGCACGCGACCCACTGCGTTCATACTTCCTTGAACTGCAGATACAAAAAATTTCATTTCTTAATTGAATTTATTAAACGAGTTGAGGAAAAGGGATAAAATGCGAGGCTTTGCTGAGCATTTTATCCCTTTTTTCTCGAGTTTAATAACTTGAATAATACATGAGCACGAATGCAAGATTCTATTTATCATGTGACATTTAAAACGCATTTTATTCACGATTTGTTTACAAAAATGTCAATAGTTTGCCATTAGTAAACGCGACGTCGTTAAGGACGTCATATATGTAACGTTACGGGGCGTACATGTATCTATTTTGTATATTTAATCAACTAGTGGATTATCGAATTTGTTACATGGCGTTAATACACATTCAGATGCGACGTCATATGATATAATTCGTGTTCTTGCATAAATATCTATGCGCATGGTTGTTTGAAGCCATTGTCAAATGGACCGAAAGCCGTGCTGAAACAGTAAAAACCATGTCCAAATCATGAAATTCGCGTGCTGTTTGAACATGGATTTTTAGCTGTTGATATCTCAAGACGGGCCTTGCTTTGTTGCCTTACGTAATAGATATATCCATTGTTTTTGTGAAATATTGGTAAATATTTGTACTGATTGATATCTGTACAGGATAATTTGACGAGCCCGCCAGGGCGAGTCTTATTATCCTGTACAGATGTCAATCAGTACAAATATTTACCAATATTTCTCAAAAACAATTGGATATATCTGTTTTAATCCACAGCTTTTTGTAACTTCCACTTAAAGGTAATAGATAAAACCTATTAAAGCATATTTGTTTTATTTACTGTTAATTTTAATTTCTTTTATTTGACCTGATTTACCCCGTCTGGAAAATGGATTGTCCTGTCTGAAAGGACACTGTCAGCTTCTCTGCTTCATTAATATTCAATTGGATTTGATTGGTCTAAATCCAACTGACCACAGGTTATTTGATCATGCTTTTTTAACCTGATGTTTATCACTGGGGCATTTTAATGCTGAACCTTCAAGTGAAAGGACTTACATGTACTTTGAACTTTTGCTGCATGCAAATGTTTCATAAAATGTTTGGCACCAGTAAATGGGAGTGTATTTTGTGATAATTCAGGGATATGTTTTTCTCCATAAAAAGGTATGTAGTGGGTACTCATTTGAACTGCCTCATCCCACAAAAAACATGTTGTGGGTACTCGTCAACTTGCCTAGATGAGGCGGTTCACGCGAGTACCTACAATTTGATTTTATGGAGAATTTGAGAAACTTAATCAGAAGAGCAGTCTGATCAGGGTCTGCACTGATTCGGTAAAAGCTATTTTTAATGTTGGTACTCATTCAAATAACCTCGGCGAGGCAATTTTAATGAATACCCACAATGTTAATTTTGTCATGCAGAGCTAGAAGCCCCTTCCCATTTTAAGATCAGAAGGAGCAGTCTGATCAGGGTCTGCACTGTTTGCCATTAAGTAAAAGCTATTTTAAATGTGGGTACTCATTCAAATAACCTTGGCGAGGCTATTTTAAGGAATACCCACAATAAAAATTTTGTCATGCAGAGCTAGAAGCCCCTTCCCATTTTAAGATCAGAAGGAGCAGTCTGATCAGGGTCTGCACTGTTTGCCATTAAGTAAAAGCTGTTTTAAATGTAGGTACGCATTCAAATAACCTCTGCGAGGCAATTTTAAGGAATACCCACAATGTTAATTTTGTCATGCAGAGCTAGAAGCCCCTTCCCATTTTAATTGTAGCTCAGCTGATTGGTCCATTCAAAACTGTACATGATAACAGTACATGATATCAGTACATGATAACAATACATTTATCAAAATTTATCAGTACTGCCAACATCAAAGGAAAGTACTGGGAGCTGTGGATTAAGTTGAGTGACGTTACATTATCGGCCTGATCGTAGCGTTTTAGGGTTCTATGATGACGTCAGATGGTTACTGCGTAACAACCTCATTGTAAACAACATTCTGAACTGGCCGCCATGTTGGTTCACCGGTCGCATTTGAAGAGTTTATATGGAGTTTATATGGAGCTTTTGGGGGTTTTCGTCAAAACTAGCTGTCGGAATCGTAAGTTATGCCTGACGGCCTCATGTTCAAACAGCTTCCTCGGGACCCGGCGAATGTTAATGCATGAAAAACCATGGTTGATCCCTATATTGTAGATGGGCGTTTCTTGCACACCAGATAAGGCAATCCATAGTTTTAGCTTGGGATAGAAATTCTGTTCTAACCCTGGTGATCTAACCCAAAATCGAATATTCTCGCGCGTGTTTGATGAATGTACTGGTAGAATACGACATCATATGTTGACATCACAGCACGTCACCTGACGTCACTAAACATCCCTGTAGTGTAATCACAATATGGCGGACGTCGGTAAGCATTAAAAATCCGCGCTAAGAAAAGGAAGGTATGCAAGAAAAATAAGCATTTATGGTTGTTAGGGGTGTATAGAAAAATCCGTCCCACGGGAGACTGTCCGGCATCGCCCGGCAAGCCTCGGGATGCCGGATAGTGACTATTGGGACGGATTTTTTCATCCACCCCACACACCCATATACGATTCTTATATTCCAACCCGAGGGATGACCGTGCTATGCAGGAATGAGGCTACGCCGATGTGTCGCTTAGCAGAGTTATCCCGAGGGTTTGACTATTTCCAACCCCGAGGGATGACCGTGCTGAGTGGCGCCGAGGTTCCGAGGTTCCGCTCAGCAGAGTCATTTCGAGGGTTGGAAACGCCCATTTGGAACAGAACGCCATATTAGATTCTGTTTCTCGCACAACACCACCGAAAATTTTTATTCTTCGCGCACTGTAGTCCAGTGTGTACATCAGGGCGAGAACATAACATCACGAAATTAATCCACAGCTCCCAGTACTTTCCTTTGATGTTGGCAGTACTAATAAATTTTGATAAATGTATTGTTATCATGTACTGATATCATGTACTGATATCATGTACAGTTTTGAATGGACCAATCAGCTGAGCTACAATTAAAATGGGAAGGGGCTTCTAGCTCTGCATGACAAAATTAACATTGTGGGTATTCCTTAAAATAACCTCGCCGAGGTTTTTTGAATGAGTACCCACATTTAAACTAGCTTCTACTTAATGGCAAACAGTGCAGACCCTGATCAGACTGCTCCTTCTGATCTTAAAATGGGAAGGGGCTTCTAGCTCTGCATGACAAAATTAACATTGTGGGTATTCATTCAAATAGGCTCGCCAAGGTTATTTGAATGAGTACCCATATTTAAAATAGTTTTTACTGAATGGCAAACAGTGCAGACCCTGATCAGACTGCTCCTTCTGATCTTAAAACGGGAAGGGGCTTCTAGCTCTGCATGACAAAATTAACATTGTGGGTATTCATTCAAATAGCCTCGCCAAGGTTGTTTGAATGAGTACCCACATTTAAAATAGCTTTTACTTAATGGCAAACAGTGCAGACCCTGATCAGACTGCTCCTTCTGATCTTAAAACGGGAAGGGGCTTCTAGCACTGCATGACAAAATTAACATTGTGGGTATTTATAAAAATTGCCTCGCCAAGGTTATTTGAATAAGTACCCCCATTTAAAATAGCTTTTACTTAATAGCAAACAGTGCAGACCCTGATCAGACTGCTCCTTCTGATCTTAAAACGGGAAGGGGCTTCTAGCTCTGCATGACAAAATTAACATTGTGGGTATTCATTAAAATTGCCTCGCCGAGGTTATTTGAATGAGTACCCACATTTAAAATAGCTTTTGCCGAATCAGTGCAGACCCTTATCAGACTGCTCCTTCTGATTAAGTTTCTCCAATTCTCCATAAAATGAAAAATGTAGGTACTCGCTAGAACCGCCTCATCTAGGAAAGTCCAACGAGTACCCACAACATGTTTTTGTGGGATGAGGCAGTTCAAATGAGTACCCACAACATACCTTTTTATGGAGAAAAAATATCCCTGAATTATCACAAAATACACTCCCATTTACTGGTGCCAAACATTTTATGAAACATTTGCATGCAGCAAAAGCACACATCTGAGTTCAAAGTAAGTCCTTTCACTTGAAGGTTCAGCATTAAAATGCCCCAGTGATAAACATCAGGTTAAAAAAGCATGATCAAATAACCTGTGGTCAGTTGCATTTAGACCAATCAAATCCAATTGAATATTATTGAAGCAGAGAAGCTGACAGTGTCCTTTCAGACAGGAAAATCCATTTTCCAGACGGGGTAAATCAGGTCAAATAAAAGAAATTGAAATTAACAGTAAATAAAACAAATATGCTTTAATAGGTTTTATCTATTACCTTTAAGTGGAAGTTACAATAAGCTGTGGATTAAAACAGATATATCCAATTGTTTTTGAGAAATATTGTTAAATATTTGTACTGATTGACATCTGTACAGGATAATTAGACTTGCCCTGGCGGGCTCGTCAAATTATCCTGTACAGATATCAATCAGTACAAATATTACCAATATTTCACAAAAACAATGGATATATCTATTACTGAACACCCCCTTACACCCATCTTTTTATAGAGAGAAATGGGGTGTACGATGGTAAACATTATCTTTCTTATTTTTTATCCAAGACATAGGTTATGTGCCCTCGTTAGAACCGCCTTAATGATGCGGTTCTAACGAGCACCCACAACCTATGTTTGCGGGTTAAATAAGAACAAGAGGCCCAGGGGCCACTACGCTCACCAGAGGTCATGTAGTTTACACCATATACAGGCAAGGTGCCCCTCTTGGTCATGTGACAACAATACCACGAATAATGTTCAATTGCCTCATCCCCATAGATGCTTTTAATGTAATTTGGTTTCAATCATCACAGCTCTTTTACTGGAGAAGAAGATAAAAATACTGAATCTGAGCTATCCAAGACAAAGGTCAGTAATGACCTTGACCTTTGGAATTGATTAACTTCCATTCATCTGATTGTAAATTATATTTATGATGGATCCGGCTGCCATGCAATCAGTAAAATCCACTGTCTTGCTCTCTTTCGATACAAATGTCTAAGTCACCAAATTTGACATTGACGTAAAACAGGTCAAGGTCAGCTAAAGGTCATCAGTTGAATAAATTTGGTAGGGCCTGAGTCTCCAATGCTACATACCAAATTTCAAGGCCATCGGCTATTTGGTTCCTTAAAAGAAATTTCTTAAATATTTTTACCATATATGAGCATGGCGGCCACATTTCATTCCCCCTACCCATAGAGGCTCCAAATGTAATTTGGTTTCAATCATCTCACCAGTTTAAGAGGAGCAGAAGATAAAAAAAATATAACTGAATCTGGGGCATCCACGATAAAGGTCAGTAAATGACCTTGACCTTTGGAATTGATAAACTTCCATTCAGATAACTGCAAATATCATTTTTGATGTCACAACCTACCAGGCAATCAGAAATGTCCACTATTTTGCCTTTTTTCCATACAAATGTCTAAGTGACCAAATTTGACCTTGACATAAAATAGGTGAAGGTCAAACAAAAGTCATCATTTGAACAAATTTGGTAGGGCCAGAGTTCCCGATTCTGCATACCAAGTTTCAAGATCATCAACCGTTCGGTTTTTGAGAAGAAGATATTCAAAGGTTTTTAACCATATATGGGCATGGCGGCCATAATGGTCATGTGACCCAGTCCTCACAATCAACTTTTCGTTCCCCCAGTTCCATAGAGGCTCCACATGTAATTTGGTTTCAATTGGCCAAGTAGTTTAAGTGAAGAAGAAGATGAAAATACTGAATCTGAGCCGTCCTGAACATAGGTCGGGAAATGACCTTGACCTTTGGAACTTATAAACTTCCATTCAGCTGATTGCAAATACCATTTCTGATGCCACTAGTTACCATGCAATCAGAAAAATCCACTGTTTTGCCCTTTCTCCATATAAATGTCTAAGTGACCAAATTTGACCTTGGCGTAAAACAGGTCTAGGTCAACCAAAGGTCATAATTTGAACAAATTTGGTAAGGCCCGAGTCCCCGATGCTGCATACCAAGTTTCAAGATCATCGGCTGTTCGGTTCTTGAGAAGAAGATTTTTAAGGTCATAATTTGAATAAACTTGGTAGGGCCCGAGTCCCCGATGCTACATACCAAGTTTCAAGATCGGCTATTCGGTTCTTAAGAAGAAGATTTTTAAAGGTTTTTACCATATATGGGCATGGTGGACATATCGGTCAGGTTGGTAAAAGACCTTGAACTTTGGACCTTATAAACTTCAATTCAGCTGATTCCAAATACCATTTCTGATGCCACTAGCTACCATGCAATCAGAAAAATCCACTGTTTTGCCTTTTTTCCATACAAATGTCTAAGTGACCAAATTTGACCTTGACGTAAAACAGGTCAAGGTCAACCAAAGGTCATAATTTGAACAAACTTGGTAGGGCCCGAGTCCCCGATGCTGCATACCAAGTTTCAAGATCGGCTATTCAGTTCTTAAGAAGAAGATTTTTAAAGGTTTTTACCATATATGGGCATGGTGGCCATATTGGTCATGTGACCCAGTCCTCACGAACAAACTTTCGTTCCCCCATTCCATAGAGGCTCCACATGTAATTTAGTTTCAATTGGCCCTGTAGTTTAAGTGAAGAATGAAAAGATGAAAATACTGAATCTGAGCCGTCCTGGACAAAGGTCGGGAAATGACCTTGACCTTTGGAGCTTATAAACTTCCATTCAGCTGATTGCAAATACCATTTCTGATGCCACTAGCTACCATGCAATCAGAAAAATCCACTGGTTTGCCTTTTTTCCATACAAATGTCTAAGTGACCAAATTTGACCTTGACGTAAAACAGGTCAAGGTCAACCAAAGGTCATAATTTGAACAAACTTGGTAGGGCCCGAGTCCCCGATGCTGCATACCAAGTTTCAAGATCGGCTATTCAGTTCTTAATAAGAAGATTTTTAAAGGTTTTTACCATATATGGGCATGGTGGCCATATTGGTCATGTGACCCAGTCCTCACCAACAAACTTTCGTTCCCCCATTCCATAGAGGCTCCACATGAAATTTAGTTTCAATTGGCCCTGTAGTTTAAGTGAAGAAGAAAAAGATGAAAATACTGAATCTGAGCCGTCCTGGACAAAGGTCGGGAAATGACCTTGACCTTTGGAACTTATAAACTTCCATTCAGCTGATTGCAAATACCATTTCTGATGCCACTAGCTACCATGCTATCAGAAAAATCCACTGTTTTGCCTTTTTTCCATACAAATGTCTAAGTGACCAAATTTGACCTTGACGTAAAACAGGTCTAGGTCAATCAAAGGTCATATTTTGAACAAATTTGGTAGGGCCCGAGTCCCCAATGCTGCATACCAAGTCTCAAGATCATCGGCCATTCGGTTCTTGAGGAGAAGATTTTTAAATGTTTTAACCATATATGGGAATGGCGGCCATCTTGGGCATTTGACCCAGTCGTCACGAACAAACTTTCGTCCCCCTTCCCTAAGAACCTCCACGTGTAATTTAGTTTCAATTGGCCGAGTAGTTTCAGAGGAGAAGTCGTTTGAAAGCCCGGGACCGAACCCACGTGTATGTGGTGAGTATTGTGTCTGTTTGATTTGAGGTTTAACGTCCCCGTCAATACTGTATAGGTCTTTTTGGATACGTTGTTTACAATGTATGGGACTTTTACCCGACGTTGAGATGAAATGGCAGCTCAAGCCCTGTCGCCCAATAAAACCAATAGGGTTTATTAGCATGGACGGTCCGACTCGCACCGCTTTGTCTGGGCAGGCTTAGATCGTCTAAGCGGTTTACCAGTACTCATGTACGCTCGGTTTCAGCTCCGAGTGGAAGCATCGTGCAGCCCATCTAAACTACTTCCTGTCGACACTGAGATGAAATGACATCTCAAGTCCTACCAACCAAACAAACCAATATGATTTATATGCAGGGGCAATCCCGCCTGGACAAGCTTAGACATTCTAAGCGATTTACCACTACTCATTGCGGTCGGTGATAGATCTGCGTGGTTGTATCGTGCAGTCCAGTCTATAACTTTGAGCCCCGATGGGCGGGGGTCCAAAATATGTTTCGTATAATTACGGCTTTGTTTTGACTTTTGTAAATATAGATTTGTATCTATATAAATTGGTTTCTATAATGGTATTCATTAGTTGGACTTTTGCTTTTTAACCACGTTTAATATGCGTGTAGGAGGAGGGGCTGTAGTCGCGGTTGGTTTGGGGAAAGGAGGACGCGCTAGGAAAACAACAAAGTTTAAAAGCTGTCTGTCATACCCTTATGTATACACGATTTTTTTTGTCATAAAAAGATACCTTACCTTTCCGTTATGTTGGTCTAATGATGCAGTAGCTGCTCGTTAGAAACGCCTTGATGAGGCAATTCTAATGAGCACACAGATCATGTGTCATGAATGAGAAATTAATAAAAATAATAATAAAAAAAATAAATGTAAGAAAAAATAATTTTCATTCACTTTTTATGCTATATCATTCAACGGAGTTTCCCAGGAAAAAAATACCATTGTGAAGACGGCCTCAGTAAAGCTCAGTCGGATGCGCGTCTGACTGGTGATCAAGAGGACGCGGGTTCGATACCTGCCGGGGTCGGCAACATTCTTTCATGGAGACTGATCATGAAATCTTTTCTACGGTCATTCTCTCCCTTCCGCTGATTCAAGAAGAACAGGTGTCAGTTTCTGACGAAAGAATGTGCACTGTACTGGTTAACCGCTTACGTATAAGCCTGCCCAGGAAAAGTGTGGATAGTTAAACTGACCTGCTCAAAATTACCTAAATAGTATTGACTGGGCCGTTAAACCCCTATACAAACAAACGAATAAACCATTTCGAAAACACATTCCGTGTCCTAAGATAATCGGGCGTTGTAAGCAGATAGGGGCTACCCCTGGAACGAGTCCAGGATTAGTGTTCCCCTTTGTTTCTAAAAGAATTTTGAATAGAGGGATACATGCACATCGTCTCAGAAAGGGTGCTATTAAGAAGAAAGTGGTCTGTTTCGACTGACCGTCTGAACATTGATGGGCGATCAATCGCGGCTATGGAACGAGGTCAGTTCTGACCTGCGAGTCGTGTTCCATCGCCATTGCCCGTCTGGCCGAAGAGGGCTTTAAAAATGCCGGAGTTCCGAGAAGTATAGGCTAGTGTCGGATTTTCGTCTGTCTCTCTTGGCTGGCGTTACTGACCAGCTTTTCCTCTTCAAACGATCCTTCTTAGGGCCACCGCGTCTACACATCTTGGTCTGCACAATGCAGTGTAGCCCCGGCACCAACGACAAGGTGTGTGGAAATGAACTCTATAAGCCATAGGCTTCCGTTCAGATCCCCATATATTCCGTATCGCTTATCTGCTGAAGTTTGAATAAAATATTGTTTGAGTGGGGGTGTCCTTCTTTTATATATGTTAACCCATAAAGTGACAGTCAAGACAACTGTCGTCTGCTGTGCCGTCTGTCGATTACCTCAAAAGTATTTTTGCAAACAGTGTGGGTCCCAGATCAGACTGCTCCTGTGGGAGAATATTCAGATGCAGTTTTTCGCGAAAAATAGAGTATTCAATATCACATTTTTTTTTTAAATTAAATGTTTGAGTAGTTTCTTTTGCCCCCGCCCACCGGGGCGTGGAGAAAAAGATTGGGCTGCATGATGCTTCCACGCAAAGCTGAAACCGACGGCACACGAGTACTGGTAAACCGCTTAGAAGCTCTAAGCCTGCCCAGGCAAACTGGTACGAGTCGGCCCGTCCATGCATAACCTTATGTTTCATTGGGCGGCAGGGCTTCAAGGCCCACAAAACTGGAAGCAACATCTCCAAAATGACCTAAATAGTGTTGACGGGGATGTTAAACCTCAAATCAATCAATCAATCGATAGTTTCTTACCCTTAGTCAATAGATCTATACATTGTGGTACTCGTTAGAACAACCTCAATGAGGCGAGTTTAGCGAGTACTCACAATTTATATTTTGAGCGAAAACAATCAATTTAATGTATACCGCTTTAAAACAGAAATGAAGATATATAGTTTGTCTTTGCATGTATGTTTTATTTCGGATAGCCGTTTGACCATTTTGTGGGAAAGTAACTGTCGTTTTGGCTCTCCACTTGTGACGTTTTCATTTCCTGTTATTGTTGCTGTCTCTTTGGTGTTATGGATGGGAGGTGTGGTGTAATTGTACCGATTCCTGATCATTGACTTCACTTCTGTTTAGAAGTGTGTGCATTACATGGACTTTTTAACTGAGACCAACGTGTTAACGGGACGAACATTTTTATAACTGACGGAGGCTTCCTTGTAGATATGAATAAAAGAGGGACCAATAAAGTCTATCTCAAATGGCTCGAGAACCTTTGGGACAACGGAATTCTTTTCGACTAAGGGCTGCTGCAAGGAGCAATGAAGAGGATAATTTTGGGATTTCTCTTCACTGTTCTGTGGCATAAATATACGCTCTGTGTATTCATTAGAATCGACTCATTGAGGCGATTCTAATGAGTACACACAGCATACATTTGCAAGATAAATAACGAAAATATCCTGAATTATTCCTCATATTTATTATCTAAAGAAATTCCACAGTGACTCAAGAACGTGTTCGACTCCTCAACTCCTTTATTACGAGATTTAAGTGAATACATCACATGAACAGCGCCGTGAAATAAAGACCCACCTTAACCACACGTTATATACAGAAAATTGGGATTTACGGTGGGGGGGGGGGGGGGGGGGTAACATTATTGGTTGTGGGTACTGGTTAGAACCGCCTCAATGAGGTGTGCCTCATTGAGGCGGTTCTAGTGAGCACCCAAAACCTATGTTTGGAGTATAAATAAGAAAAAAAAATCACAAATTTTCATAGCAAAAATTTGCCTTTTTAGAGGTTTCAAAAATGTACTATATCATACGGATGTGTTATCGTAATGCATTTCGAAAACACGCCTATACAAATACACTGTTACCTTTTCGCCGAAAAAAAAAAAGATTTTTTACATGAAAAATTGTGATATGTTTTTCTCATTTCTGCTCAAAATATAGATTATGGGTACTCGTTAGAACCGGTTCATCGAGGCGGTTCTAACGCCCCACCGAGACGGTTCTAACGAGTACCCACAATCTATATTTTAGAGCAAAAATTAAGAAACTAAGGTTTACCTCTGCAAACCCCAGTTTTTACTATATAAAAGTGGGGTTCCTGGTTGGTCAAAATTATATAGGCATGTTTTCATGATGAAATCGCATTAAAAGTAGGAGATCAGTATACAAAAAAAGATAAAAATAAAAAAAAATAAAAATGAAAAATAAAGAAATAAATAAATAAAACAAACACCTTTTTTAGGTATCAAACCAACTGTTTGGGTCGACTGTCCTTCAATCGCCCAATGTTATAAAGCGTGCTTAAGTCCACGTCACTATCACTGACCAGGAAATTTATTTATAGAAAATAGTAGCTTTAAGTTAATGTTGCGTAATAGGGTCCAACGGATGATCCTTCTAGAACATATTTAATGTCACTATACAGCTGGTATCTGGGAATGTATGGCGGCCGTAAAAAGTGTCCCTGTCCTATATCATAGTGTAGTTTATATTTTCTTGTCCTTTGGGATCAGTGAATTTTGAAAATATTTGAGGGCCACTGATGAGGCCTAATTGGCCGAAACTAGCTAGTCTGGCCAAGAAAACATGTACACTCCATATTTTCCAGGTCGGTGGTGTATTCCTTGCTTCCAAATGATAACCCTTTCTAGAACTTATCTATAGAATCTGGACTGGAATCACGGGGTGGGCTTGGCAGACTGTGTAGACCCAGATCAGACGCAACGCCGTCTGATCAGGGTCTACACAGTTTCCTCACAGCACAGGAATTTCTGGGTCAGACGCCGCAAAACGCAGCGTGTGATCATGGTCTTCACCTTTTGCCGAAAATCTAGAACTTAGGGGTCAAACGCAGGTTAAGTGGAGCGCAGTGGTGCAGTGGTAAAGCATCGGCTTAGAGATCGAGAGGTACCGGGTTCGATCCTCACGTGTTGTTTCCTTGAGCAAGAGACTTTATCCACATTGCTCAGTACTGGTTTCTTCCCAGGTAAAGAGGGCCACATGGAAGATTAGTACTAGTACTAAATGTGTTACCCTCTATAAATAAGGTCGATTATTATTATTATTATTATTATTTAAACGGAAGTCTCAGTCCAGGACTATTTTCCCAGCCTACTGAGACTTCCCAGCAGGCACATGTCGCCGAGGCAACGTCAAATCAAGGTCGGTGCAACGTCATGACGTTGCACCGACATTGATGTGACGTTGCATAAACGTCATGACGTTGTACCGACGTTGATGTGACTTCACAAATACGTCATGTGCCTGCTGGGTTAGAGACAATCGACTCACCAGTACTACATTGTATCAGAGCTTTGATATTTCTTCATAATAATTACTAGCATAATTAAAAAAGATCAGCTCTAGCAGTGATTTATTGAGTGATACATCACTGTTTTCAAACCACAAGCGCGTAGCGCGAGTGATTGTCTTCTTACAACTGCCCGACAAACGGTGATATATCACTCAATTAATCACGGACTTGAGCTGGTCTATTTCGATTCTATACATTTCAGTACTGGTCATGAACAGTCTCAATAAAACCGAGTCTGCTATTTTCGTTTTAATATTTGGTGTATTCTTCCAAAGGATCTAACTTCAGAACTTACATGTATCTAACACACTGAAAGCCGACGAAAATACTATTGATTCTATCAGAGTCTCCCTATCTTCCGCCATTGTTTAAAGGAGTCTCGCCAATATAACTGACTGTTTCGCATGTTTTACTTCATAAACCCGGGGTCGTAGGTTTGATCCCGGGCTTCTTCAGATTTTCGGATGAGTCTTTAAACTGAGGTCCCGTCTCCGTATGACCTTAGCTGCTGGTGGGACTTAAAACTCAAACGCACGCTTGTCCAATTCTAGACGTGATACTCGTCAGAACCGGCTTATTCAGGCGGTTGTTACGGGTATCAACAATCTTGTTTTAAAGAGAAATAAGAAGAAGAAAAAAAAACGGTATATTCTTGTATTTCTTTTTATCTTCGGATAAAACATGATCTCATGGCACAGATTTGTTAACGTAATGATGCACTCGATGTTATAATATTGCACCTTGTTATACTGCAAAGAAATTTCCAGGCTTTTGATTGGACAACGCAAGGAAAATTATTTTCCATATACCCCATGAGCAAAAATATATACACCTCTCGCGCTTGCCCTTGCTGAACTGCGATGTCCGCCATCTTGGATTTACTGCAGTTGATAAAAAAACATAAGCAAAATAATTTTTATACACCACAATAAAATAGAAACTTTTGATTGTTTCTCATTCATTCGGAATTGTATTTTATTGACTCTAATTTTACATTACGATAACACACCCGTGCGATATAGTGCAAATTTAACATCTCCAAAATGGCTACTTTTCTGACGAAAATCTGTGATATTTTTCTCATTTATACTGCAAACATAGGTTGTGGGTTCTCGTTAGAACCGCCTCATTGAGGCGGTTCTAACGAGTACCCACAACCTATGTCTTGGAGCAGAAATAAGAAAAATATTGTTTACCCCCCTAAACCCCAGTTTTCTATATGTAAAGTGGGGTGTAAGGGGGTGTTCATTTCACGGACTTGTTCACGTGATGACATGTCGTAAACATTTTCCAACTGAGCGCAGTTGATGACGTCACATATAAACGACGTCCGCTACACAATAAAACATTGGAACGCTGTACAAAATGTCATGAAAAAGCTTTGCAGTATAACAAATTCGTTATTTTGTTTCTTGCCCACCATATTCTCCGCTATGTCAAATCCTTTTTCTGGGAAAAATAAGAAAGAAAAACAACAAAACAAACGTTTGTTTGCTGAATTACATGTAGCCCATACTCATTACGATAACACATCCGTGTGATATAGTGCATTTTTTTCATACCTCAAAAAAGGTAATTTTCTGATGAAAATGTGTGATATTTTTCTTATTTATACTCAGAACATAGGTTTTGGGTGCTCGTTAGAACCGCCTCATTGAGGCGGTTCTAACGAGTACCCACAACCTATGTCTTAGAACAGAAATAAGGAAAATAATGTTTACCCCCGTAAACCCGAGTTTTCTCTATATAAAGTGGGGTTGTGGGGGGTCTTTATTTCATGGACTTGTTCACGTGATGTGTGGTTAAGGTTAAACTTCACTCATTTCCCCTGCTGTTTCGCTGGGGCGTCCAACTGGTATGGCAAGTCCTGGTGCTTTTGCAGCAGGTACGGATAGAGAGGGTAACGTTATTTCTTCTATCCATTTTCCAGTTCTCCACTGTCACTCATTTTCATCTCCTCTTTTATCCTGTCTCTTTTCTCCCGTCCTTTTCGGAGTAAACACTAAACGACCCACAAGGTGTGACGTGTCGTGATCAACCTGACTCAATTTCCTTAAAATAAACGGTCAGTTGTTGAAAGAACGACTTTTTCTCATATGGCTCCACACGGCCTCTCTGTCCCGCCAAACCACTTGTAACTTTATAATAATAGCCGTCAATAAATATAAGGTTCTCGTCCCGGGTAACTACTTCAAAATGTGGAATTCTTAATTTCTCTTGACTCTGCGCCACTAAGTTTTCTCTTTGTATTTGGGCCAGTCGTTTCCTCTCCTCCTTTTCTGAAAGTCTTTCCTGATTAGACTCTACAGGAACCGGTGGTTGAACTTCCAGAGAGTCAATGTAGTGGTTGTTTTTAACAACGACGTGCATTTTGGTCGAGCGCCCCGTGTGGCAACGAGTTATATGACGTTGACACTTTACCCGATGGCTAAATACTGAATTACACCGAGGTGCACAGCATTTGAACTCTCGACTATATTTAAGATGGAACTTTTGATCATGGTCCATGTCTTGTTGTAGTGGCGAATTCATTTCGATGTTAACCTGAAAAATAAAATTTTCACATATAACTATACACAGTAAAATTCCTATATTAAGACCACCTTGACCAGAGAACATTGTAGGCAGAAAACACAAAGGAAAAATCCCTTCAAAATAAGCCTTTTATAGCAAAATTAGTCTTTATTTTTGATGGTCTTAATAGCGGAATTTCACGTACTAGGAATGATGTCTACATTATGTGACAACGGAATCTAAACATAAACATTCAGTACTCGTTTCTTTCAACAGAATCTAACCCTTAGTCTGCCACCTAATAGCATGTACTTGTCCATTTTCAAGTTAAATGCGTAACTTGTTTGCTTATGGTAAGGCTATTGCTTTATATGGTAAGGTCAAAGTTAAAAAAAAAACAGAAGAGTCTTGTTCAGAAACTCCGGAATGAAGGAGCAAAATTTCAATCCAGTTATATAAATATCATCGGATAGCTCGTAGGAAAATAGTCCCGTAGTACTGTTTTCTTTTCAGAACTCGTCTTTCTGTGCCAGTTTATATGTAAAAGATAATAAGCATATTAAAAATTTAGAACTTTTCCGAAATTCTATACTCATCCCAGAACTGTCATGTTAAGTCTTAAGGACTATTTCTATCAAGTATATGTTCGAAGAAGCGGAAGCTCTGTAGTTGGGCCTAGTACCGGATATAGAATTGCGTTGACATAGAAATCTGATACAAGTGTCAACTTTCAAAAATGTTTGTATTTTAAACAAGATAACAGCTTTAACCAAGTGTGGGAGATACTACTGTTTTAGCGTCTAAAATAGCCAATGAGACACTCCAAACTGCCTGACATTATACAAATGTATTGGAAGATTTTACCACCCAAAAAGGAAATTTTCAGATTAAAAATCTGATATTTTTCTTAATTTTGCTCAAAACATAGATTGTGTGTACACGTTAGAACCTCACGAATGCCCACAATCTATAGTTTGGAAGAGAAATGAGAAAAAAAATAATGTATACCCCTGTAAACCCCAGTTTTACTATATAAAAGTGGGGTTCAAGGGGGTCAAAATTATAGAGGCGTGTTTTGGTGCTGGATGCCGCTAGAGCAAGGGCGTTCAGAGGAACAGAGGAAGGAAACGTTTTGTGCCAAAGCCCTTTCTATGCGGCTTTGCGGATTCGTTTTGTCTTATATTCGTTCTGATGAGACCTCAACATTTTGCTCGGCCCTGTGCAATTTTTCCACGGCTCTGGTATGTTTAAGTCCCTGAGGTAGGCTTCGAGAATGTCCTTATATGGTTTCTTCTGGTCCTTACTGTAGCATTTTCTCACTTGTAGTTCTCCATAGAGGATTTTCGTTGGCATACGTTCCCTGGGCGTCCTGATAACACGACTTGACCATCTTAAATGTGCCAGTTTCAGAAGAGTATACGCCTTTATAATTTTGCCCCCTCGAACCCCAGTTTTATATAGTTAAACAGGGGTTTGTAGGGGTAAACCTTATTTTTCTTATTTCTGCTCTAAAATATAGATTGTGGGTAACCGCCTCAATGAGGCGGTTCTAACGAGTACCTACAATCTATATTTTGAGCAGAAATAAGAAAAATATCGCAAATTTTCATCTGAAAATGCTCATTTTATCGGCAATAAATGTTACAATGTATTTGTATAGGCGTGCTTTCGTAACGTTGTGCCAAAGCTCTGGCTTTTCATGTTTCTATTCGGCTTTGCTGACTGTTTTGTTTTATATTCGTTCTGACGAGACCTCAACATTTTGCTCGATCCTGTGCAACTTTTTTGAAGTCCCTGAGGCAGGCTTTGAGGATTTTCTTATATGGTTTCTTCTGGCCCTTATTGGGGCATTTTCTCACTTGTTTGTTTGGTTGGTTTGAGGTTTAACGTCCCTGTCAACACTATAAACGTCACTTCAACTTGTAGTTCACCATATAGGATTTTCGTTGGCATACGTTCCCTAGGCGTCCTGATAACACGACTTGACCACCTTAAATGTGCCAGTTTCAGAACAGTACACTGCATTCTTCCCCTTTGCAGGACTTCTGTGTCACTTGAAACTTTTCTAAAACGGCTTTTATGGAAGTGGTTCAGTTGTTTTAATATGCCTTTTCTTCCTCTGTAAAGTTTCCCGGTGTCGTATTTGACAGCACCACCATTTTGAGCATGACATATTTAGGCAAATTTTAGAGGTTGGTTTGTTTGATTGATTTGAGGTTTAACGTCCCCGTCAACACTGTAAAGGTCATTTTGAAGACGTTGCTTCCAATTTTGTGGGACTTTTACCCGACATTGAGATGAAATGACATCTCAAGCCCTGTCGTCCAATGAAACCAATAGGGTTTATTAGCATGGACGGTCCGCCTCACACCGCGGTTCCTGGACAGGCTTAGATCCTCTAAGCGGTTTACCAGTACCAGTGTGCGGGCCGAATTCAGCTCTGCGTGGAAGCATCATGCAGCCCCTATGGGCGAGGGCGGCCCTGATCTATGAATAGACCTCTGTATTTTTTAATAATAATAATAATAATAATAATAATAATAATAATAATAATAATAATTATAATAATAATAATAACAATGCATACGCTGGCTAATGGTATGTAAATTTTGATACTAAGACCAGTGCTTATAAAACCTGATTAATTTTTGCAGACATTGTTTTATCCCATTTAGTACCCGAAACACCTAAAGGGATACCCTGGCAAACAGTGCAGGCCCAGATCAGACGCCGCAGAACGCGGCGTCTGATCAGGGCCTCCACTGTTTGCTAAAAGTCCATTCATTTTCCAAATAAGTTTTGATGAAAACACAACCTGACACCCCTAAATTTTGAAATGGGCTCCTGCTTTATATAAGGAGAAAGATTCCATTTGGTAGAAAAAGGGTTAATAATGTTTTTCAGACGTAGAATTTGTAGGAAACAGACACGCCATCGATTGTGGGTGCTCGTTAGATCAGTCTCGGCGAGGCTGTTCTAATGAGTATCAGGCCTCATACTGACCACGATTTGTCATGCCTGAAAGGCCCGATTTTGCAGCTTCAACCCTCATCCTACTGAACAAGACACAAATATTACCTTTGCAAACAGTGTAGATCCAGATCAGATGGCTTCTGAATCTGATCAGGATCTACACTGTTTGCAATGCAGTTTGTGAAAATATCAAGTAATTTGGTTCACTTATAGTAGGAAATGGGTGTGGGTTAATAAATATACTCAGCAGGATAAGGGTTAAATATTTTTTAAACAGACTAAAAGAACAAAAAAATCAAAATCGAAAAGCCTGAAATCAAGACAACATCAAGCTCTAAAAGCCTGAAATCCTGCAAATGCCTGAAAATATGAGGCCTGGAGTATCCATAATCTATGTTTTGAATAGAAATACGAAAACTAATGTGTACCCCTGTTTACCCTAGTTATACTATATAAAAGTGAGGTTTAATGGGGATTGGATGCACCTTCGGGGGAAGCAACTCCTACAAAAGTATTTTGTCTCCCATGTCGACTCTTAGAGTTGATCCCCTTTTCAAAGGGACAAGATTTATAGAAAAGTGAACAGGAAGTCCCGAAAAATGTCTCCCTTTGAAAAATGGCGGAATAAACTGCAATGTGTTCCCATTCCCCTCAAGTCCGTTTTTATCCGTTTCAGGGGAGGCAATTTCTACAAATGTATTTTTGTATTCCATGTCAATAGGGTTCAGCTCTTAAAGGAAAGAATTTGCTCCTATGGAGCAAAATAGGAGAAAATTCTGACCCTTTTTCCGTGGGATAGAACTATAGAAAAGCGAATAGGAAGTTCCGAAAGTTGTCTCCCTTTGAAAAATTGCGGAAAAATATGTCAAGTGTTCCCATTACCCTTAAGGGGTAAACATTATACACGATGTTATGATTTTTTTTCTATGTGGAGCTTATTGTGACACAGTGTTCCACAAACACATTGGCACTCGAGTCAGTGATATGACAGTTTATTTCATATTTTCTCCATTAAACCATACGTTGATAGTACTCAGTACAATCCCCTCATTGAGGCGACTCTAATAACCTGTCTGTAGAACGTTTCCCTGAACTCGAGCGAGATTTGGACTCTGATTAGGCACTCTATTCTGACGCATCTGATCTTGGTCTGTCTTGTTTGTATAGGCGTGCTTTCGTAATGTAAAGAAATGTCAACGTCCTGTTCTGTGACTGTCGTATATTCAGATCTTCTTCTTTCCACTTGAGAGCCCAAATGAGCATTCGGTTCTACGCACAATCCACAAAAACCCGGAAAGGCCGTTATGATCGGTAAGTATTTCGCTACAACTGTTAAACAATTCCAAACGTATACTGGCTAGTGGAAACTGAGCTTCAAAGTTTCCAAAAGATACAGCTTCTATGGTCGTTCTCTCTCTCTCCTCTCTCTCTCTCTCTCTCTCTCTCTCTCTCTCTCTCTCTCTCTCTCTCTCTCTCTCTCTCTCTCTCTCTCTTCCTTCGAATGGAATGTTTCTTTTCAAAAACAGTTTTTTTCACGCTTCTTCTTATCAAGTTTTGGCAGCCTTGTATACTACTAGTAATTAATTTCTGGGCGATATGTTACTACCCATATGTCACAATAGATGTCAGATTAACGGGGTTTTCGCCGGAATGTTCATAGATATGTAAGAGTCTGTCAGGAAAGGTTTTGATAAAGACACTAATGAATTTCGAAAAAAATACTATTTTCTGGTAAATAATTGGTTAGATTTATCTATAGAAATAACATCAATTTTTGTGTTAATACTTATTGGGCCAGCGCATGACAAAACCTACAATAAGACATGTGCGCCCAACGAAGACTCAGATCAGCCTGCGCATCCGCGCAGTCTGATCAAAGTCTTCGTTGTGCACTCTACGGATAGCTAAGGGTCCAATGCTCCTTCATGCAGCAAGAGAAGTCTCTGGTTGGACTATATGTATGCGCAGACTGATCTGAGTCTTCGGTGGGCGCACATGCCTTATTGTAGGTTTTGACGTGCGCTGGCTCAATTAATGTTTGGAGCATACGTGCCAAATTAGATAGTTCCTCCAAAGGTTTAAATTATAGACTGTTGAAGGATACAGTACAATTAGAAGCTTATTTCTTAAAAGTTCCATCTAACCTCTATTTATATTTTTGCTAAACTTCGAACAGGAAACCACAGATTCCTTTGCGAACGCGGTCGTTGGCTCGGGCTCGAACTTAATGACAGAAAGTGTACTTTATGTAACCTACTAGTCTGGCTCCAGACCCTTTCTTTACTTCTTCTCTCTTTCTTTTTCTTTTTTATGGAAGGGACATAAAGCTTGCATAGCCTATAAAATTTTGTTTTACTTCAGTCCCTTGGCTAGAAAGAAAGGTATTTTGTTCAGGGAAAGATAACTTGAAATTGGATTAAAGAGGAACAGGATTAAATAATGTAAAGAATGAGAGAGATGGACATACAACAAAAACGACTGGAGCCAGTCAAGTAACCTACATGAAGTAGGGGATTAGTTTCATTATGTATTAATATGCCCTTTTTTCAAAAGTAAGAGACAGAAATACATAGATGAATATTACTATATATTCCACTCATATTTCATATGCATGACCTGGGTTTGTCTTAATAAAGAACTATTATGTTAAAAAAGTAAGAAAAATATCACATTTTCTCATCTGATTTTGTTTTTTTACAATGAATTTATAAGCATGTTTTCGTTAGAGAGAGAGAGAGCTTGAGAGAGATTGAGAGAGAGAGAGAGAGTAAATGTACTTACCATTTGTCACTAGGTTTTTCTTCTGTCAGTGTTGAAACTCTACAGGCCCCATCATGAAGTTATTCCTTCATTCATTTTGTCTTTGATGAAAAGTCACAAAATAATTGTCAGGAAATTCAAACCCTGCAGGCCCCATCAGACCCCTATTACATGTAATTAAACATGCTAGTTAGGAACTTAAGTCATTTTAAGGGTTATATATTTTTTCTGGATTGGAAAATTGTCAGAGTAGCACTCATGGAACATTCCTTCAAAATTGTTTTCTTTTTTGAAGAAGAAGTCATCGCTGACTTGTATGTCACTATCTGGGCACCTGTAAGGACCTAGTGCACCAGACGGAAATGAACGGGCTCATTCTAACTAACTAACAATAACTCATGGTGACAAGGGGGCGGCGGTATCCATCTATTTGACAATACAGAGCTGACTTGTATGTCACTATCTGGGCACCTTGTGGACATTGAGGGTCAGGTCCTAGTGCACCAGACGGAGATGAACAGGCTCAGTCTAACTAAGGGTGGGAGTGAATCCCTTTGATGATACAGAGCTGACTTTGTATGTCACTATCTGGGTATCTTGTGGACACATTAGGGTCAGGTCCTAGTTACAGGCTCAGTCTAACAAACAATCATGGGCCCATGGTGTCTGTGTAGACTCGGGGGCGATCCCTTTGACAATACAGAGCTGACTTGTATGTCACTATCTGGGCACCTTGTGACATTGAGGGTCAGGTCCTACTGCACCAGACGGAGATGAACAGACTCAGTCTAACTAACAATGTTGACAAGGGGTGGCCCTTTGTACAAGGTACCACTCTATTCATAAAATACCCCTCCTGACCAAGGTATTACAATTCTGAGCAAGTTTGATGCTGATTGGACCAAAAACTGTGCCCTCTAGAGTGCTAACAAGGTTTTTCTATGATTTTACCTACTGACCTACTTTTTGACCCCACACGACCAATATTCGAAATTGACCAAGATATTGTCTAGATGATCATTCTGAGCAAGGTTGGTGGTGATTAGAATAAAATTGCGGCCTCTAGAGTGTTAACAAAGTTTTTCTATGATTTGACCTACTGACCTACTTTTGACCCACATGACCCATATTCGAACATAACCTAGATATTGTCGAGACGATTATTCTGAGAAAGGTTGATGATGAACCTGACCTAGATATTATTATTATGATCATTCTGGGCAAGTCGAATGATATTTGGACCAAAACTGTGGCCTCTAGAGTGTTAACAAGGTTTTTCTATGATTTGATCTACTGACCTACTTTTTGACCCAACATATTCGAACCCGATCTAGATATTGTTATGATGGTCATTCTGAGCAAGACTGGTGATGATAGGGCCAAAATTGTCGCCTCTAGAGTGTTAAAAAGGTTTTTCTATGATTTGACCTATAACCTACTTTTAAGCCTGACATAACCCAATTTCGAACTTGACGTAGGTTTTGTCGAGATGGTCATTCTGAGCACGTTTGATGAGGATTGGACTCAAATTGTTGCCTCTAGAGTGTTAACAGGATTTTTCTATTATTTGACGTTTTGACCTACTTTTTGACCCGACATGACCCATATTCAAACCCTACCGAGATAGTGTCATGATAATCATTCTGATTATGATTGGACTAAACCTGTGGCCTCTAGAGTGTTAACAAGAAAAACTTACGGACGACGCACGACGCACGACGACGCCGGGACATCTCACAGTCACAAAAGCTCACCATGACCTTCGGTCAGGTGAGCTAAAAATCTAAGCTCTCGGCCTTCTGGTTTCCGAGAAGAAGGTGTTTGAACTTTTTCCAGTATACGTCAATAGGAGCTAATGAGCCCTGGGGCGTGGCCAATTTTGTCCCAAAGGGCATGTTTGGCAGGATTTTTGTAGGCGACCATTTTATGTTGCTATATACTAAATATCTAAGGTCTGTACTTAATGGTTTCAGAGAAGAAGATTTTGAAGCTTTTTTCATTATAAGTTTATTGGAGTTAAGGGGCCACAGGATTTGGTCAATTTGGATCCTAGGGGCATGATTGGCAGGATTCATGTAGGCGACTACACGACGTTGCTACATGCTAAATACCTAAGGTCTGGGCCTTATGGTTTCAGGGAAGAAGATTTTTTATTTTATTTTTTAAATTTTAAGTGTTTGTTTTCCATTTTAAGTCTATGGTACATGTAGCTACCAGGCCCATGGGCGTAGCCAATTTTGACCCAAGGGGCACTGGCAACACTGTATCATTTCGCTATCGTACAAGCCCCTACAGTAGCAGAATATATTTTCTTTCAATGTAATTTGTTTCTTTTTCTTCCAGTTTGTATTGATACATTATTTTTCTTACTTCTAGTCAAAACATATATTGTGGGTCCTTATTAGAGCCGCCTCGCCGAGGCGGTTCTAACGAGTTCCTAAAACTTCCACTTTTTGGTGGTAAAAGTTTCACTATATGTGTGAGGGCCCCCGCCCATAGGGGCTTGAAGAAATATATGGGCTGCATGATGCTTCCACGCAGAGCTGACTCCGGCCCGCACACTAGTACTGGTAAACCGCTTAGAGGATCTAAGCCTGTCCAGGAACCGCGGTGCGAGGCGGACCGTCCATGCTAATAAACCCTATTGGTTTCATTGGGCGACAGGGCATGAGATGTCATTTCATCTCAATGTCGGGTAAAAGTCCCACAAAATTGGAAGCAACGTCTTCAAAATGACCTTTACAGTGTTGACGGGGACGTTAAACCTCAAATCAAACAAACACTATATGTGTGATATAAACGTGCATGTCAAAATTCAAATTCTGTAAATATGAGACAGTCCATGTTGTAATGATAAATCTTTCTTTAATATGGGTCACATAGCAAAATAGGAAACTCTTTATGCATAATCAGTACATGGTATTTGAGCAGATCTTCGCAAAGACAGTTTTACTCATGGTGCGGTTCATTATACAATTGTGTTTGTATAAAGGCGTGTGGAGACCCCCCGGGGCTGTAATGTTGACCGCATATCTATTGTAATCCTATTGAAAGATATTATAATCCTATTGATGACATTTATTAATTCAACCCTTGAGGTGCTAAGAAAAACTGCATCTGAAAATGTCGTCTGCGTATCTCATCTATTTCACAATTTTGCTATCTAAAAGAATGTTTAGGCATACAAGCAAACAGTGTGGACCCCGAGCAGATTGTTCCCAGCAGTTTGATCTGGATCCACCCTGTCTATAACAATGACTTTTTAATGTAATCAGCACACAGCAACTCAGATGACAATTGTTGTGATTGGCATCTTAAGGGGTTAAAACAGTCGAGAAAAATATAATGACACAACGCCTACAAATTAAAACAAAGGCTTTAAATTTTCAGTGAAAATTGATATCACTCAGTATATGCAGCCAATACATTATTTTTTAAAAAATGGTTTTCTGCATTCTACTCACAAATTCATAACAAACACTGCAGATCCTGATCAGATGACTTCCTGATCTGAATCGACATTGTTTGCAAAGGAAGCGTTTGTCTTAAAAAGACATTATAAGTGTTAAATACCACAACAATTATTTTAGCCACGCCCATTGCAGAATATCAAAGAATGACATTACTCCATTTACTGTATTTATTCAGTTCACTTCTTCATGACAGACACTGTAGATCCTGATCAGACGGCTTCCTGATCTGAATATATATTGTTTGCAAAGGTAGGGTTAACTTGTCCAGCATGATACTTGTTAAATACCACACCACGCCCGTTCATTTTATAGTGAGTGTTTGCCACTACGTTGCATCGATGTTACTTAGACGTTACGGGCACATTGAGTGCCTGGTGTACACCATGCAGCGCATTCTATTTCTCCAAGCCCCGATGGGCCGGGGCGGATCATTTGTTTGTTTGAATTGAGGTTTAACGTCCCCGTCAACACCATTTAGGGCATTTTGGAGGCGTTGCTTCCAATTTTGTGGGACTTTTACTCGGCGACATTGAGATGAAACGACAACTCAAGTCCTGCCGACCAATGAAACCAAAAGGCTTATATGCATTGGACGGTCTCATTCAGTGAGTAATTTTGTGTCCTGTCCCTAAGAAAGGGGGGGGGGGGGGGGGGGGAAAGAGACAGCAGAGATGAAAATGAGAGACGGAGGAGTAAGAGGAAAGCGAATGGAAGTGTAGAAACAGAAGAAATAATATCATCAGAAAAAATCACATCACCCCCTCTCTACCATTATCTTAACCAACTGTAAGCCAATATCAGATGGACGCCTAAGTGACGCAAGACACACGTCACCTTTGCCTCATCCCCCCCCCCCATCCCCCATTCCCCACCAACCTCTCATGGGCTTTACAAATTAGATATTTCATTTAAATAAGCAGAGTACATTGCTAAACAGTGAAACAAAACTGGAAACAACATGTGATTTAAAACTATAGGTGTCATATGTTCACACAAAATATAGACTCTATATAGCCATTTTATAGTCCCCAGGCCATCGCGGCTTGGAGAAATAGATTGGCCGCATGATGCTTCCATCCAGAGCAGAAACTGCCTGCACATGAATACTGGTAAACCGTTTAGAAGAACTAAGCCTGCTAAGGCCAAGTGGTGCGAGTCGGTGCATCCTAGGTGTCCTAGGCTTGAGATGTCTTTACGTCTCAATCTGTGGAAAAAGTCGAACAAAAATGGAAGTAACGTCTCTAAAATATCCTAAATAGTGTTGCAGAGCACGTAAAACATCAAATCAAACAAACATAGCCATAACGGTGAGAGTCTTAATGATTAAAAGTCAGAGCTCCAATTAACTACTAGGCCGCAGAGGCCCGTTCCATTTTAAAATATTTTGAACATCTCCAGGTGGCCTTTCTAACGCTAATAGAATGACTGCAAATAGCCATTTTAACGTTTTCTGGCTATTTGCAGTTGACTGGAAATAGCCATTTTAACGTTTTTTGGCTATCTGCAGTTGACTGCAAATAGCCATTTTAACGTTTTCTGGACTGCAAATAGCCATTTCAACGTTTTTTGGCTATTTGCAGTTGACTGCAAATAGCCACTCCGTAAAAAAAAATAGTATGTCTTTTCCAGCAAATATACAGGTTGCAGATGCTCCTAAGAATCGTCTAATTGGGACGATCTGAAAGAGTACCCAGAGTCTATTTATTTTAGCAGGAATTAGAAAAGTATACCTCTGTAAACCCACACTTTTCAAGCGTACACAGATTGCGGGTGCTCCTGAGAATCGTCTTATTGACGCGGTTTTAATGAGTACCCACAGACTATGTATTTTATGGAGGAACAAGAAAATTAAAGTGTATCCGTATAAACCCCCTCTTTTTATGCACACACAGATTGCGGATGCTCCTTAAAATCGAAGTATTGGGAAGGTCTCAAAGAGCACCCACAGCCTATATATTTAAGCAGGAATAAGAAAAATAAAGTATATCCCTGTAAACCCCTCTTTTCAAGCACGCACAGATTGCGGGTGCTCCATAGAATTGTCTGAGGCGGTCTTAAAATGTATCCACAGTTTATGTATTTTATGAAGGAATACGAAAAATAAAGTATACCCCTGCAAACCCTCTCTTATCAAGCATACACTGATTGCGTGTGTACCTTAGAATCATCTAACTTGGCAGTCTTAAAGAGTATATATCCAGAGTCTATGTATTTTATGCAGGAATAAGAAATAAAGTAAATCCCTGAAACCCTCTCTTTTTAGGTACATCCAGATTGAGGGTGTACCTAAAAATCATCTAATTTGGACGGTCTTATAGAGTATCCAGAGTCTATGTATTTTATGCAGGAATAAAAAAGTATATCCCTGTAAATCCCTCTTTTCAAGCACACCCAGATTGCGGATGCTCCCTAGAATCGTATTATTAGTGCCGTCTTAAAGAGTGCCCACATTCTATGTATTTTATACAAGAATAAGAAAAATTAGGTATCACCCTGAACCCCCACCCCCCCCCCCCCCCCCCTTTTCCAGCACACACAGAGTGCAGGTGCGTCATAGGATCGTATAATTGAGGCGGTCATTAAGAGTACCCACAGTCTATGTATTTAAGCAGGAATAAGAAAAATAAAGTATCACCCTGTAAACCCCACCGCCTCTTTTCAAGCACACACAGTTTGTCGATGGTTCTTAGACTCGTTTTATTGAGGCGGTCTTATAGAGTAACCACAATTTATGTATTTCAGCAGAAATAAGAACTAGAAGTGAGTATTCGATAGAATACAGATATCTCCCCTTACCTACCTACCCCCACCCCATACTTTGGCAAATCATGTTAAATCTAGCTCTTATACTGTAAATAAAGAATAAAAGGAGTATCCCTTAAGAACAATAAACGTATTCTAAAGACCAGAAGTGGGCCAGACTACGCAGTTTCGGCTACTAAAGCCTCATCAGTAACCTACCATTTTTACATAAGTAATAAAACTTAATTTTTAAAAGAAATCTCTTAATCTTAAGGAGGGCAGTGTTGCGCCTGCCCGGGCTTAAGTCCAGAGATGTGACCTCATTTCAAGAGCACATGACCTGAAGTATATGCACATGACCATTATAGCTCTCAACGATTTTCAGAAGCAAGAATGCTCTCGACTTGATTCTATATTTATACTCCGTAAATCATTCGACCGCGCCCGCCGTCAACCGGACGCAGACGGAAGGAATCGAAACCTCTACGACTAGCCTAACGGAAAGTAGGGAACATGAAGGCATCAGGGGACAGTTTCGCATTTGAGGGTGGACGTTTTTCAAAATATTATAGTAGGAGGGTCAATAATGGCATGGTTGCTCATAGAAATTGTGATATGTGGATATTTTTTGCCAATGTGGGCTTATTTGCTGAGTATCTGTACTTTTATGAAATGGAATACGAAACTAAAACCCCGGCTGTCTGGATGCTGTGCAAGTTCAAGGTGCAGCGGCATATCTGAATTCACGAAGGTAACTTTGGCACTAAAAAGTGTCTGTTTTTCAAAGAGGATTCCTGAAAAAGTTTACTGGTTATGGTATACTTTTCTGTCTATTTCTTTGCATGTGACTGAGTGTACATGACATTTCAACAGGTGCCAAGTACTGGTGTTTTGGGAGTAAATTCACAGGATCTGTCAAAGTGAGGTGGAGTCATGATTTTTTGTATGTAAAAAATAGTGGGTGGGGTAAGTGAAATGCTGCTGCTGTCAGGCTATGCAAACAGAGAAGTGTTTCTTTGGTATTCTGTTTTGATTTCATGCATGTGTGGAGCAATTTAAAACCAAAACAGAAGTTATCGCTTTCTCCAGGAGTTGTCGATAACGATTCAAAAACTTGGTGTGACGCGGACAAAAAAGTGTTGCGATTAACTGTCCCCTGATGCCTTAAGGGAAAACGCCAAAAATTCAAGTCATCTTTTGGGGTCTTATTCACTGCAATTTGAAAAGCTTATTATTTGTCGAATGAGTACCCGCAATGTTTTTGTGCATCGCGAAGTCCATATTTACGCAGGAAATGATACGCTGTAGGTACCGTATGATTGTCCGATTTAAAGCCGACAAACAGTTTTCTTACACCAGACTGCAGCCTGTGCCCTTAAACATTTTATTCACATACTGGGGATGGAAATATTGTTTATTTTCAAGGATTTTAATACTTTTACATCTAAATAGGCCTTAAAGAGTATAATTTAAGCTAGTTTGACTTTGTTTTTGGTCATTTTTCCCAATTTTGAATGAATTTTCCACTGTGGAAATGGGCAAAATTTTACTGAAGTCAAAAATTTGGCTCTAGTCCACTCCAAAGTGGCACAGGCATTCTATCAAGCATTAAAATCTACCAGAAAAAGCAATTAACAGCATTCCAAGACAGTTCAACAGGAATATTTTATACAAAAACAGTTGTCGAGCTTGGCAAGGGCGCACAGATGATATCGGTTTTGGTGAAAAGCTTGTACGGCATCGCAATGTGTGCGCTTGTCTGAAATTACACCGCATTGATTTTGCACGAGACCATTTAAATATTTTTCACAGGAGTACTTGATATGATATTTTGCCCATTTTTGCCCTAACCACCTCTGTGTAAATGTTATGACCTGTCTCATGAGCCGCATTCTGTGAAAACATTATAGGTATTTCAGTAAAAATGATGAACAGTGCCATGACCACTATAGATGCAAAGGTTGCCTCATAAACAGATCTCAAATTTGTGCTGTGCAAATGTCCCAAAAGCCTATCCAGGTCCTTATTATTAACAACAATGTCCTTTTCAGCACTGTAAGACCTTCTGTGTGTCCAAGAATGTACTTTGGACACATTATTCTGATAGGATTCTTTCTCTTTTCCAGTCTGTAGCTAGTAACCTCAGAGTACTCACCAGGTCCAGCTGCTAGTTGCTGATGACAGCACATGTGCAAGTTAAGAAGTTCTTCTTATCCAAGTAAGTGTAGTTTCTTGCAGCCAGAAAGTGTTTTCTTGTGCTGACTCCATTTTATATAGTGGAGAATGACAAGGCTAGTGCAATGTTACACTCCTCCCTGATTCTTTTATGGAGATTTTTTAGTCTGGGGCTCAGTTCTTACCTTGTAGTATGCCCCAGACTCAGAAAATAGTGCTTTGACTGTAACAAAAACACAGTAGAACCTTTTTCAAACACATTCAGAAATGAAATACCCATTTTTTGCAGTTTCTGGTATGCATAGTTGCTGTTTTATCATAACCTGTAGACTCTGTTTTGGTCGAAATTCAGCTTCAGTAGAAACCTTATGATTTTGATTGTTTTAGAGCCTGTCAGTATCTTTATCTAAGCCAGTTATCTGATAAGAAATGACACAACTGACTTAATTGGTTTGTTCTCTCCCTTTTTCTTACCTGCAGAGGGTGTCCACTTTAGACTCTGATCAGTAGCAAAGGGGAGATAATGAATATCTCAAAGGCCCAGTCATTTTAGGAAAATTTGGGGATTGGGGGTGGGTTCTTAAGTTTACGGCCCATGTCCACCAATTCAGTCATTTAGGACCAGTGCTATCAGTTACATGTTTTACATCAAACATCACTGTTTGCATCCCTATTCACCACATTGCTGTGTATTATCAAATGACATCTCCAGAAAGCATCGTCCATCATGGACTTAGTGCGCAATTCTCCGAATTGAATTTGGCCGCTCTTCAGTATTAATGAAATTCCAAAAGGGCTATGAAAGCAACAACATGTATTTTAGTCAACACTTTTTTATTTGTTTTTATTACAAATAAGCCAAATTACAATGTGGGATCACCAATGGCTGAAAATCAAAGAAAACTTCCAAACTTAAGGCATCAGGGGACAGTTTCGCATTTGAGGGTGGACGTTTTTCAAAATATTATAGTAGGAGGGTCAATAATGGCATGGTTGCTCATAGAAATTGTGATATGTGGATATTTTTTGCCAATGTGGGCTTATTTGCTGAGTATCTGTACTTTTATGAAATGGAATACGAAACTAAAACCCCGGCTGTCTGGATGCTGTGCAAGTTCAAGGTGCAGCGGCATATCTGAATTCACGAAGGTAACTTTGGCACTAAAAAGTGTCTGTTTTTCAAAGAGGATTCCTGAAAAAGTTTACTGGTTATGGTATACTTTTCTGTCTATTTCTTTGCATGTGACTGAGTGTACATGACATTTCAACAGGTGCCAAGTACTGGTGTTTTGGGAGTAAATTCACAGGATCTGTCAAAGTGAGGTGGAGTCATGATTTTTTGTATGTAAAAAATAGTGGGTGGGGTAAGTGAAATGCTGCTGCTGTCAGGCTATGCAAACAGAGAAGTGTTTCTTTGGTATTCTGTTTTGATTTCATGCATGTGTGGAGCAATTTAAAACCAAAACAGAAGTTATCGCTTTCTCCAGGAGTTGTCGATAACGATTCAAAAACTTGGTGTGACGCGGACAAAAAAGTGTTGCGATTAACTGTCCCCTGATGCCTTAAGGGAAAACGCCAAAAATTCAAGTCATCTTTTGGGGTCTTATTCACTGCAATTTGAAAAGCTTATTATTTGTCGAATGAGTACCCGCAATGTTTTTGTGCATCGCGAAGTCCATATTTACGCAGGAAATGATACGCTGTAGGTACCGTATGATTGTCCGATTTAAAGCCGACAAACAGTTTTCTTACACCAGACTGCAGCCTGTGCCCTTAAACATTTTATTCACATACTGGGGATGGAAATATTGTTTATTTTCAAGGATTTTAATACTTTTACATCTAAATAGGCCTTAAAGAGTATAATTTAAGCTAGTTTGACTTTGTTTTTGGTCATTTTTCCCAATTTTGAATGAATTTTCCACTGTGGAAATGGGCAAAATTTTACTGAAGTCAAAAATTTGGCTCTAGTCCACTCCAAAGTGGCACAGGCATTCTATCAAGCATTAAAATCTACCAGAAAAAGCAATTAACAGCATTCCAAGACAGTTCAACAGGAATATTTTATACAAAAACAGTTGTCGAGCTTGGCAAGGGCGCACAGATGATATCGGTTTTGGTGAAAAGCT
Source organism: Lucinisca nassula (assembly GCA_963580285.1). Taxonomy (NCBI): domain Eukaryota; kingdom Metazoa; phylum Mollusca; class Bivalvia; order Lucinida; family Lucinidae; genus Lucinisca; species Lucinisca nassula. The sequence goes on from OY757015.1 coordinate 102,355,734, forward strand.
TGTACGGCATCGCAATGTGTGCGCTTGTCTGAAATTACACCGCATTGATTTTGCACGAGACCATTTAAATATTTTTCACAGGAGTACTTGATATGATATTTTGCCCATTTTTGCCCTAACCACCTCTGTGTAAATGTTATGACCTGTCTCATGAGCCGCATTCTGTGAAAACATTATAGGTATTTCAGTAAAAATGATGAACAGTGCCATGACCACTATAGATGCAAAGGTTGCCTCATAAACAGATCTCAAATTTGTGCTGTGCAAATGTCCCAAAAGCCTATCCAGGTCCTTATTATTAACAACAATGTCCTTTTCAGCACTGTAAGACCTTCTGTGTGTCCAAGAATGTACTTTGGACACATTATTCTGATAGGATTCTTTCTCTTTTCCAGTCTGTAGCTAGTAACCTCAGAGTACTCACCAGGTCCAGCTGCTAGTTGCTGATGACAGCACATGTGCAAGTTAAGAAGTTCTTCTTATCCAAGTAAGTGTAGTTTCTTGCAGCCAGAAAGTGTTTTCTTGTGCTGACTCCATTTTATATAGTGGAGAATGACAAGGCTAGTGCAATGTTACACTCCTCCCTGATTCTTTTATGGAGATTTTTTAGTCTGGGGCTCAGTTCTTACCTTGTAGTATGCCCCAGACTCAGAAAATAGTGCTTTGACTGTAACAAAAACACAGTAGAACCTTTTTCAAACACATTCAGAAATGAAATACCCATTTTTTGCAGTTTCTGGTATGCATAGTTGCTGTTTTATCATAACCTGTAGACTCTGTTTTGGTCGAAATTCAGCTTCAGTAGAAACCTTATGATTTTGATTGTTTTAGAGCCTGTCAGTATCTTTATCTAAGCCAGTTATCTGATAAGAAATGACACAACTGACTTAATTGGTTTGTTCTCTCCCTTTTTCTTACCTGCAGAGGGTGTCCACTTTAGACTCTGATCAGTAGCAAAGGGGAGATAATGAATATCTCAAAGGCCCAGTCATTTTAGGAAAATTTGGGGATTGGGGGTGGGTTCTTAAGTTTACGGCCCATGTCCACCAATTCAGTCATTTAGGACCAGTGCTATCAGTTACATGTTTTACATCAAACATCACTGTTTGCATCCCTATTCACCACATTGCTGTGTATTATCAAATGACATCTCCAGAAAGCATCGTCCATCATGGACTTAGTGCGCAATTCTCCGAATTGAATTTGGCCGCTCTTCAGTATTAATGAAATTCCAAAAGGGCTATGAAAGCAACAACATGTATTTTAGTCAACACTTTTTTATTTGTTTTTATTACAAATAAGCCAAATTACAATGTGGGATCACCAATGGCTGAAAATCAAAGAAAACTTCCAAACTTAAGGCATCAGGGGACAGTTTCGCATTTGAGGGTGGACGTTTTTCAAAATATTATAGTAGGAGGGTCAATAATGGCATGGTTGCTCATAGAAATTGTGATATGTGGATATTTTTTGCCAATGTGGGCTTATTTGCTGAGTATCTGTACTTTTATGAAATGGAATACGAAACTAAAACCCCGGCTGTCTGGATGCTGTGCAAGTTCAAGGTGCAGCGGCATATCTGAATTCACGAAGGTAACTTTGGCACTAAAAAGTGTCTGTTTTTCAAAGAGGATTCCTGAAAAAGTTTACTGGTTATGGTATACTTTTCTGTCTATTTCTTTGCATGTGACTGAGTGTACATGACATTTCAACAGGTGCCAAGTACTGGTGTTTTGGGAGTAAATTCACAGGATCTGTCAAAGTGAGGTGGAGTCATGATTTTTTGTATGTAAAAAATAGTGGGTGGGGTAAGTGAAATGCTGCTGCTGTCAGGCTATGCAAACAGAGAAGTGTTTCTTTGGTATTCTGTTTTGATTTCATGCATGTGTGGAGCAATTTAAAACCAAAACAGAAGTTATCGCTTTCTCCAGGAGTTGTCGATAACGATTCAAAAACTTGGTGTGACGCGGACAAAAAAGTGTTGCGATTAACTGTCCCCTGATGCCTTAAGGGAAAACGCCAAAAATTCAAGTCATCTTTTGGGGTCTTATTCACTGCAATTTGAAAAGCTTATTATTTGTCGAATGAGTACCCGCAATGTTTTTGTGCATCGCGAAGTCCATATTTACGCAGGAAATGATACGCTGTAGGTACCGTATGATTGTCCGATTTAAAGCCGACAAACAGTTTTCTTACACCAGACTGCAGCCTGTGCCCTTAAACATTTTATTCACATACTGGGGATGGAAATATTGTTTATTTTCAAGGATTTTAATACTTTTACATCTAAATAGGCCTTAAAGAGTATAATTTAAGCTAGTTTGACTTTGTTTTTGGTCATTTTTCCCAATTTTGAATGAATTTTCCACTGTGGAAATGGGCAAAATTTTACTGAAGTCAAAAATTTGGCTCTAGTCCACTCCAAAGTGGCACAGGCATTCTATCAAGCATTAAAATCTACCAGAAAAAGCAATTAACAGCATTCCAAGACAGTTCAACAGGAATATTTTATACAAAAACAGTTGTCGAGCTTGGCAAGGGCGCACAGATGATATCGGTTTTGGTGAAAAGCTTGTACGGCATCGCAATGTGTGCGCTTGTCTGAAATTACACCGCATTGATTTTGCACGAGACCATTTAAATATTTTTCACAGGAGTACTTGATATGATATTTTGCCCATTTTTGCCCTAACCACCTCTGTGTAAATGTTATGACCTGTCTCATGAGCCGCATTCTGTGAAAACATTATAGGTATTTCAGTAAAAATGATGAACAGTGCCATGACCACTATAGATGCAAAGGTTGCCTCATAAACAGATCTCAAATTTGTGCTGTGCAAATGTCCCAAAAGCCTATCCAGGTCCTTATTATTAACAACAATGTCCTTTTCAGCACTGTAAGACCTTCTGTGTGTCCAAGAATGTACTTTGGACACATTATTCTGATAGGATTCTTTCTCTTTTCCAGTCTGTAGCTAGTAACCTCAGAGTACTCACCAGGTCCAGCTGCTAGTTGCTGATGACAGCACATGTGCAAGTTAAGAAGTTCTTCTTATCCAAGTAAGTGTAGTTTCTTGCAGCCAGAAAGTGTTTTCTTGTGCTGACTCCATTTTATATAGTGGAGAATGACAAGGCTAGTGCAATGTTACACTCCTCCCTGATTCTTTTATGGAGATTTTTTAGTCTGGGGCTCAGTTCTTACCTTGTAGTATGCCCCAGACTCAGAAAATAGTGCTTTGACTGTAACAAAAACACAGTAGAACCTTTTTCAAACACATTCAGAAATGAAATACCCATTTTTTGCAGTTTCTGGTATGCATAGTTGCTGTTTTATCATAACCTGTAGACTCTGTTTTGGTCGAAATTCAGCTTCAGTAGAAACCTTATGATTTTGATTGTTTTAGAGCCTGTCAGTATCTTTATCTAAGCCAGTTATCTGATAAGAAATGACACAACTGACTTAATTTGTTCTCTCCCTTTTTCTTACCTGCAGAGGGTGTCCACTTTAGACTCTGATCAGTAGCAAAGGGGAGATAATGAATATCTCAAAGGCCCAGTCATTTTAGGAAAATTTGGGGATTGGGGGTGGGTTCTTAAGTTTACGGCCCATGTCCACCAATTCAGTCATTTAGGACCAGTGCTATCAGTTACATGTTTTACATCAAACATCACTGTTTGCATCCCTATTCACCACATTGCTGTGTATTATCAAATGACATCTCCAGAAAGCATCGTCCATCATGGACTTAGTGCGCAATTCTCCGAATTGAATTTGGCCGCTCTTCAGTATTAATGAAATTCCAAAAGGGCTATGAAAGCAACAACATGTATTTTAGTCAACACTTTTTTATTTGTTTTTATTACAAATAAGCCAAATTACAATGTGGGATCACCAATGGCTGAAAATCAAAGAAAACTTCCAAACTTAAGGCATCAGGGGACAGTTTCGCATTTGAGGGTGGACGTTTTTCAAAATATTATAGTAGGAGGGTCAATAATGGCATGGTTGCTCATAGAAATTGTGATATGTGGATATTTTTTGCCAATGTGGGCTTATTTGCTGAGTATCTGTACTTTTATGAAATGGAATACGAAACTAAAACCCCGGCTGTCTGGATGCTGTGCAAGTTCAAGGTGCAGCGGCATATCTGAATTCACGAAGGTAACTTTGGCACTAAAAAGTGTCTGTTTTTCAAAGAGGATTCCTGAAAAAGTTTACTGGTTATGGTATACTTTTCTGTCTATTTCTTTGCATGTGACTGAGTGTACATGACATTTCAACAGGTGCCAAGTACTGGTGTTTTGGGAGTAAATTCACAGGATCTGTCAAAGTGAGGTGGAGTCATGATTTTTTGTATGTAAAAAATAGTGGGTGGGGTAAGTGAAATGCTGCTGCTGTCAGGCTATGCAAACAGAGAAGTGTTTCTTTGGTATTCTGTTTTGATTTCATGCATGTGTGGAGCAATTTAAAACCAAAACAGAAGTTATCGCTTTCTCCAGGAGTTGTCGATAACGATTCAAAAACTTGGTGTGACGCGGACAAAAAAGTGTTGCGATTAACTGTCCCCTGATGCCTTAAGGGAAAACGCCAAAAATTCAAGTCATCTTTTGGGGTCTTATTCACTGCAATTTGAAAAGCTTATTATTTGTCGAATGAGTACCCGCAATGTTTTTGTGCATCGCGAAGTCCATATTTACGCAGGAAATGATACGCTGTAGGTACCGTATGATTGTCCGATTTAAAGCCGACAAACAGTTTTCTTACACCAGACTGCAGCCTGTGCCCTTAAACATTTTATTCACATACTGGGGATGGAAATATTGTTTATTTTCAAGGATTTTAATACTTTTACATCTAAATAGGCCTTAAAGAGTATAATTTAAGCTAGTTTGACTTTGTTTTTGGTCATTTTTCCCAATTTTGAATGAATTTTCCACTGTGGAAATGGGCAAAATTTTACTGAAGTCAAAAATTTGGCTCTAGTCCACTCCAAAGTGGCACAGGCATTCTATCAAGCATTAAAATCTACCAGAAAAAGCAATTAACAGCATTCCAAGACAGTTCAACAGGAATATTTTATACAAAAACAGTTGTCGAGCTTGGCAAGGGCGCACAGATGATATCGGTTTTGGTGAAAAGCTTGTACGGCATCGCAATGTGTGCGCTTGTCTGAAATTACACCGCATTGATTTTGCACGAGACCATTTAAATATTTTTCACAGGAGTACTTGATATGATATTTTGCCCATTTTTGCCCTAACCACCTCTGTGTAAATGTTATGACCTGTCTCATGAGCCGCATTCTGTGAAAACATTATAGGTATTTCAGTAAAAATGATGAACAGTGCCATGACCACTATAGATGCAAAGGTTGCCTCATAAACAGATCTCAAATTTGTGCTGTGCAAATGTCCCAAAAGCCTATCCAGGTCCTTATTATTAACAACAATGTCCTTTTCAGCACTGTAAGACCTTCTGTGTGTCCAAGAATGTACTTTGGACACATTATTCTGATAGGATTCTTTCTCTTTTCCAGTCTGTAGCTAGTAACCTCAGAGTACTCACCAGGTCCAGCTGCTAGTTGCTGATGACAGCACATGTGCAAGTTAAGAAGTTCTTCTTATCCAAGTAAGTGTAGTTTCTTGCAGCCAGAAAGTGTTTTCTTGTGCTGACTCCATTTTATATAGTGGAGAATGACAAGGCTAGTGCAATGTTACACTCCTCCCTGATTCTTTTATGGAGATTTTTTAGTCTGGGGCTCAGTTCTTACCTTGTAGTATGCCCCAGACTCAGAAAATAGTGCTTTGACTGTAACAAAAACACAGTAGAACCTTTTTCAAACACATTCAGAAATGAAATACCCATTTTTTGCAGTTTCTGGTATGCATAGTTGCTGTTTTATCATAACCTGTAGACTCTGTTTTGGTCGAAATTCAGCTTCAGTAGAAACCTTATGATTTTGATTGTTTTAGAGCCTGTCAGTATCTTTATCTAAGCCAGTTATCTGATAAGAAATGACACAACTGACTTAATTGGTTTGTTCTCTCCCTTTTTCTTACCTGCAGAGGGTGTCCACTTTAGACTCTGATCAGTAGCAAAGGGGAGATAATGAATATCTCAAAGGCCCAGTCATTTTAGGAAAATTTGGGGATTGGGGGTGGGTTCTTAAGTTTACGGCCCATGTCCACCAATTCAGTCATTTAGGACCAGTGCTATCAGTTACATGTTTTACATCAAACATCACTGTTTGCATCCCTATTCACCACATTGCTGTGTATTATCAAATGACATCTCCAGAAAGCATCGTCCATCATGGACTTAGTGCGCAATTCTCCGAATTGAATTTGGCCGCTCTTCAGTATTAATGAAATTCCAAAAGGGCTATGAAAGCAACAACATGTATTTTAGTCAACACTTTTTTATTTGTTTTTATTACAAATAAGCCAAATTACAATGTGGGATCACCAATGGCTGAAAATCAAAGAAAACTTCCAAACTTAAGGCATCAGGGGACAGTTTCGCATTTGAGGGTGGACGTTTTTCAAAATATTATAGTAGGAGGGTCAATAATGGCATGGTTGCTCATAGAAATTGTGATATGTGGATATTTTTTGCCAATGTGGGCTTATTTGCTGAGTATCTGTACTTTTATGAAATGGAATACGAAACTAAAACCCCGGCTGTCTGGATGCTGTGCAAGTTCAAGGTGCAGCGGCATATCTGAATTCACGAAGGTAACTTTGGCACTAAAAAGTGTCTGTTTTTCAAAGAGGATTCCTGAAAAAGTTTACTGGTTATGGTATACTTTTCTGTCTATTTCTTTGCATGTGACTGAGTGTACATGACATTTCAACAGGTGCCAAGTACTGGTGTTTTGGGAGTAAATTCACAGGATCTGTCAAAGTGAGGTGGAGTCATGATTTTTTGTATGTAAAAAATAGTGGGTGGGGTAAGTGAAATGCTGCTGCTGTCAGGCTATGCAAACAGAGAAGTGTTTCTTTGGTATTCTGTTTTGATTTCATGCATGTGTGGAGCAATTTAAAACCAAAACAGAAGTTATCGCTTTCTCCAGGAGTTGTCGATAACGATTCAAAAACTTGGTGTGACGCGGACAAAAAAGTGTTGCGATTAACTGTCCCCTGATGCCTTAAGGGAAAACGCCAAAAATTCAAGTCATCTTTTGGGGTCTTATTCACTGCAATTTGAAAAGCTTATTATTTGTCGAATGAGTACCCGCAATGTTTTTGTGCATCGCGAAGTCCATATTTACGCAGGAAATGATACGCTGTAGGTACCGTATGATTGTCCGATTTAAAGCCGACAAACAGTTTTCTTACACCAGACTGCAGCCTGTGCCCTTAAACATTTTATTCACATACTGGGGATGGAAATATTGTTTATTTTCAAGGATTTTAATACTTTTACATCTAAATAGGCCTTAAAGAGTATAATTTAAGCTAGTTTGACTTTGTTTTTGGTCATTTTTCCCAATTTTGAATGAATTTTCCACTGTGGAAATGGGCAAAATTTTACTGAAGTCAAAAATTTGGCTCTAGTCCACTCCAAAGTGGCACAGGCATTCTATCAAGCATTAAAATCTACCAGAAAAAGCAATTAACAGCATTCCAAGACAGTTCAACAGGAATATTTTATACAAAAACAGTTGTCGAGCTTGGCAAGGGCGCACAGATGATATCGGTTTTGGTGAAAAGCTTGTACGGCATCGCAATGTGTGCGCTTGTCTGAAATTACACCGCATTGATTTTGCACGAGACCATTTAAATATTTTTCACAGGAGTACTTGATATGATATTTTGCCCATTTTTGCCCTAACCACCTCTGTGTAAATGTTATGACCTGTCTCATGAGCCGCATTCTGTGAAAACATTATAGGTATTTCAGTAAAAATGATGAACAGTGCCATGACCACTATAGATGCAAAGGTTGCCTCATAAACAGATCTCAAATTTGTGCTGTGCAAATGTCCCAAAAGCCTATCCAGGTCCTTATTATTAACAACAATGTCCTTTTCAGCACTGTAAGACCTTCTGTGTGTCCAAGAATGTACTTTGGACACATTATTCTGATAGGATTCTTTCTCTTTTCCAGTCTGTAGCTAGTAACCTCAGAGTACTCACCAGGTCCAGCTGCTAGTTGCTGATGACAGCACATGTGCAAGTTAAGAAGTTCTTCTTATCCAAGTAAGTGTAGTTTCTTGCAGCCAGAAAGTGTTTTCTTGTGCTGACTCCATTTTATATAGTGGAGAATGACAAGGCTAGTGCAATGTTACACTCCTCCCTGATTCTTTTATGGAGATTTTTTAGTCTGGGGCTCAGTTCTTACCTTGTAGTATGCCCCAGACTCAGAAAATAGTGCTTTGACTGTAACAAAAACACAGTAGAACCTTTTTCAAACACATTCAGAAATGAAATACCCATTTTTTGCAGTTTCTGGTATGCATAGTTGCTGTTTTATCATAACCTGTAGACTCTGTTTTGGTCGAAATTCAGCTTCAGTAGAAACCTTATGATTTTGATTGTTTTAGAGCCTGTCAGTATCTTTATCTAAGCCAGTTATCTGATAAGAAATGACACAACTGACTTAATTGGTTTGTTCTCTCCCTTTTTCTTACCTGCAGAGGGTGTCCACTTTAGACTCTGATCAGTAGCAAAGGGGAGATAATGAATATCTCAAAGGCCCAGTCATTTTAGGAAAATTTGGGGATTGGGGGTGGGTTCTTAAGTTTACGGCCCATGTCCACCAATTCAGTCATTTAGGACCAGTGCTATCAGTTACATGTTTTACATCAAACATCACTGTTTGCATCCCTATTCACCACATTGCTGTGTATTATCAAATGACATCTCCAGAAAGCATCGTCCATCATGGACTTAGTGCGCAATTCTCCGAATTGAATTTGGCCGCTCTTCAGTATTAATGAAATTCCAAAAGGGCTATGAAAGCAACAACATGTATTTTAGTCAACACTTTTTTATTTGTTTTTATTACAAATAAGCCAAATTACAATGTGGGATCACCAATGGCTGAAAATCAAAGAAAACTTCCAAACTTAAGGCATCAGGGGACAGTTTCGCATTTGAGGGTGGACGTTTTTCAAAATATTATAGTAGGAGGGTCAATAATGGCATGGTTGCTCATAGAAATTGTGATATGTGGATATTTTTTGCCAATGTGGGCTTATTTGCTGAGTATCTGTACTTTTATGAAATGGAATACGAAACTAAAACCCCGGCTGTCTGGATGCTGTGCAAGTTCAAGGTGCAGCGGCATATCTGAATTCACGAAGGTAACTTTGGCACTAAAAAGTGTCTGTTTTTCAAAGAGGATTCCTGAAAAAGTTTACTGGTTATGGTATACTTTTCTGTCTATTTCTTTGCATGTGACTGAGTGTACATGACATTTCAACAGGTGCCAAGTACTGGTGTTTTGGGAGTAAATTCACAGGATCTGTCAAAGTGAGGTGGAGTCATGATTTTTTGTATGTAAAAAATAGTGGGTGGGGTAAGTGAAATGCTGCTGCTGTCAGGCTATGCAAACAGAGAAGTGTTTCTTTGGTATTCTGTTTTGATTTCATGCATGTGTGGAGCAATTTAAAACCAAAACAGAAGTTATCGCTTTCTCCAGGAGTTGTCGATAACGATTCAAAAACTTGGTGTGACGCGGACAAAAAAGTGTTGCGATTAACTGTCCCCTGATGCCTTAAGGGAAAACGCCAAAAATTCAAGTCATCTTTTGGGGTCTTATTCACTGCAATTTGAAAAGCTTATTATTTGTCGAATGAGTACCCGCAATGTTTTTGTGCATCGCGAAGTCCATATTTACGCAGGAAATGATACGCTGTAGGTACCGTATGATTGTCCGATTTAAAGCCGACAAACAGTTTTCTTACACCAGACTGCAGCCTGTGCCCTTAAACATTTTATTCACATACTGGGGATGGAAATATTGTTTATTTTCAAGGATTTTAATACTTTTACATCTAAATAGGCCTTAAAGAGTATAATTTAAGCTAGTTTGACTTTGTTTTTGGTCATTTTTCCCAATTTTGAATGAATTTTCCACTGTGGAAATGGGCAAAATTTTACTGAAGTCAAAAATTTGGCTCTAGTCCACTCCAAAGTGGCACAGGCATTCTATCAAGCATTAAAATCTACCAGAAAAAGCAATTAACAGCATTCCAAGACAGTTCAACAGGAATATTTTATACAAAAACAGTTGTCGAGCTTGGCAAGGGCGCACAGATGATATCGGTTTTGGTGAAAAGCTTGTACGGCATCGCAATGTGTGCGCTTGTCTGAAATTACACCGCATTGATTTTGCACGAGACCATTTAAATATTTTTCACAGGAGTACTTGATATGATATTTTGCCCATTTTTGCCCTAACCACCTCTGTGTAAATGTTATGACCTGTCTCATGAGCCGCATTCTGTGAAAACATTATAGGTATTTCAGTAAAAATGATGAACAGTGCCATGACCACTATAGATGCAAAGGTTGCCTCATAAACAGATCTCAAATTTGTGCTGTGCAAATGTCCCAAAAGCCTATCCAGGTCCTTATTATTAACAACAATGTCCTTTTCAGCACTGTAAGACCTTCTGTGTGTCCAAGAATGTACTTTGGACACATTATTCTGATAGGATTCTTTCTCTTTTCCAGTCTGTAGCTAGTAACCTCAGAGTACTCACCAGGTCCAGCTGCTAGTTGCTGATGACAGCACATGTGCAAGTTAAGAAGTTCTTCTTATCCAAGTAAGTGTAGTTTCTTGCAGCCAGAAAGTGTTTTCTTGTGCTGACTCCATTTTATATAGTGGAGAATGACAAGGCTAGTGCAATGTTACACTCCTCCCTGATTCTTTTATGGAGATTTTTTAGTCTGGGGCTCAGTTCTTACCTTGTAGTATGCCCCAGACTCAGAAAATAGTGCTTTGACTGTAACAAAAACACAGTAGAACCTTTTTCAAACACATTCAGAAATGAAATACCCATTTTTTGCAGTTTCTGGTATGCATAGTTGCTGTTTTATCATAACCTGTAGACTCTGTTTTGGTCGAAATTCAGCTTCAGTAGAAACCTTATGATTTTGATTGTTTTAGAGCCTGTCAGTATCTTTATCTAAGCCAGTTATCTGATAAGAAATGACACAACTGACTTAATTGGTTTGTTCTCTCCCTTTTTCTTACCTGCAGAGGGTGTCCACTTTAGACTCTGATCAGTAGCAAAGGGGAGATAATGAATATCTCAAAGGCCCAGTCATTTTAGGAAAATTTGGGGATTGGGGGTGGGTTCTTAAGTTTACGGCCCATGTCCACCAATTCAGTCATTTAGGACCAGTGCTATCAGTTACATGTTTTACATCAAACATCACTGTTTGCATCCCTATTCACCACATTGCTGTGTATTATCAAATGACATCTCCAGAAAGCATCGTCCATCATGGACTTAGTGCGCAATTCTCCGAATTGAATTTGGCCGCTCTTCAGTATTAATGAAATTCCAAAAGGGCTATGAAAGCAACAACATGTATTTTAGTCAACACTTTTTTATTTGTTTTTATTACAAATAAGCCAAATTACAATGTGGGATCACCAATGGCTGAAAATCAAAGAAAACTTCCAAACTTAAGGCATCAGGGGACAGTTTCGCATTTGAGGGTGGACGTTTTTCAAAATATTATAGTAGGAGGGTCAATAATGGCATGGTTGCTCATAGAAATTGTGATATGTGGATATTTTTTGCCAATGTGGGCTTATTTGCTGAGTATCTGTACTTTTATGAAATGGAATACGAAACTAAAACCCCGGCTGTCTGGATGCTGTGCAAGTTCAAGGTGCAGCGGCATATCTGAATTCACGAAGGTAACTTTGGCACTAAAAAGTGTCTGTTTTTCAAAGAGGATTCCTGAAAAAGTTTACTGGTTATGGTATACTTTTCTGTCTATTTCTTTGCATGTGACTGAGTGTACATGACATTTCAACAGGTGCCAAGTACTGGTGTTTTGGGAGTAAATTCACAGGATCTGTCAAAGTGAGGTGGAGTCATGATTTTTTGTATGTAAAAAATAGTGGGTGGGGTAAGTGAAATGCTGCTGCTGTCAGGCTATGCAAACAGAGAAGTGTTTCTTTGGTATTCTGTTTTGATTTCATGCATGTGTGGAGCAATTTAAAACCAAAACAGAAGTTATCGCTTTCTCCAGGAGTTGTCGATAACGATTCAAAAACTTGGTGTGACGCGGACAAAAAAGTGTTGCGATTAACTGTCCCCTGATGCCTTAAGGGAAAACGCCAAAAATTCAAGTCATCTTTTGGGGTCTTATTCACTGCAATTTGAAAAGCTTATTATTTGTCGAATGAGTACCCGCAATGTTTTTGTGCATCGCGAAGTCCATATTTACGCAGGAAATGATACGCTGTAGGTACCGTATGATTGTCCGATTTAAAGCCGACAAACAGTTTTCTTACACCAGACTGCAGCCTGTGCCCTTAAACATTTTATTCACATACTGGGGATGGAAATATTGTTTATTTTCAAGGATTTTAATACTTTTACATCTAAATAGGCCTTAAAGAGTATAATTTAAGCTAGTTTGACTTTGTTTTTGGTCATTTTTCCCAATTTTGAATGAATTTTCCACTGTGGAAATGGGCAAAATTTTACTGAAGTCAAAAATTTGGCTCTAGTCCACTCCAAAGTGGCACAGGCATTCTATCAAGCATTAAAATCTACCAGAAAAAGCAATTAACAGCATTCCAAGACAGTTCAACAGGAATATTTTATACAAAAACAGTTGTCGAGCTTGGCAAGGGCGCACAGATGATATCGGTTTTGGTGAAAAGCTTGTACGGCATCGCAATGTGTGCGCTTGTCTGAAATTACACCGCATTGATTTTGCACGAGACCATTTAAATATTTTTCACAGGAGTACTTGATATGATATTTTGCCCATTTTTGCCCTAACCACCTCTGTGTAAATGTTATGACCTGTCTCATGAGCCGCATTCTGTGAAAACATTATAGGTATTTCAGTAAAAATGATGAACAGTGCCATGACCACTATAGATGCAAAGGTTGCCTCATAAACAGATCTCAAATTTGTGCTGTGCAAATGTCCCAAAAGCCTATCCAGGTCCTTATTATTAACAACAATGTCCTTTTCAGCACTGTAAGACCTTCTGTGTGTCCAAGAATGTACTTTGGACACATTATTCTGATAGGATTCTTTCTCTTTTCCAGTCTGTAGCTAGTAACCTCAGAGTACTCACCAGGTCCAGCTGCTAGTTGCTGATGACAGCACATGTGCAAGTTAAGAAGTTCTTCTTATCCAAGTAAGTGTAGTTTCTTGCAGCCAGAAAGTGTTTTCTTGTGCTGACTCCATTTTATATAGTGGAGAATGACAAGGCTAGTGCAATGTTACACTCCTCCCTGATTCTTTTATGGAGATTTTTTAGTCTGGGGCTCAGTTCTTACCTTGTAGTATGCCCCAGACTCAGAAAATAGTGCTTTGACTGTAACAAAAACACAGTAGAACCTTTTTCAAACACATTCAGAAATGAAATACCCATTTTTTGCAGTTTCTGGTATGCATAGTTGCTGTTTTATCATAACCTGTAGACTCTGTTTTGGTCGAAATTCAGCTTCAGTAGAAACCTTATGATTTTGATTGTTTTAGAGCCTGTCAGTATCTTTATCTAAGCCAGTTATCTGATAAGAAATGACACAACTGACTTAATTGGTTTGTTCTCTCCCTTTTTCTTACCTGCAGAGGGTGTCCACTTTAGACTCTGATCAGTAGCAAAGGGGAGATAATGAATATCTCAAAGGCCCAGTCATTTTAGGAAAATTTGGGGATTGGGGGTGGGTTCTTAAGTTTACGGCCCATGTCCACCAATTCAGTCATTTAGGACCAGTGCTATCAGTTACATGTTTTACATCAAACATCACTGTTTGCATCCCTATTCACCACATTGCTGTGTATTATCAAATGACATCTCCAGAAAGCATCGTCCATCATGGACTTAGTGCGCAATTCTCCGAATTGAATTTGGCCGCTCTTCAGTATTAATGAAATTCCAAAAGGGCTATGAAAGCAACAACATGTATTTTAGTCAACACTTTTTTATTTGTTTTTATTACAAATAAGCCAAATTACAATGTGGGATCACCAATGGCTGAAAATCAAAGAAAACTTCCAAACTTAAGGCATCAGGGGACAGTTTCGCATTTGAGGGTGGACGTTTTTCAAAATATTATAGTAGGAGGGTCAATAATGGCATGGTTGCTCATAGAAATTGTGATATGTGGATATTTTTTGCCAATGTGGGCTTATTTGCTGAGTATCTGTACTTTTATGAAATGGAATACGAAACTAAAACCCCGGCTGTCTGGATGCTGTGCAAGTTCAAGGTGCAGCGGCATATCTGAATTCACGAAGGTAACTTTGGCACTAAAAAGTGTCTGTTTTTCAAAGAGGATTCCTGAAAAAGTTTACTGGTTATGGTATACTTTTCTGTCTATTTCTTTGCATGTGACTGAGTGTACATGACATTTCAACAGGTGCCAAGTACTGGTGTTTTGGGAGTAAATTCACAGGATCTGTCAAAGTGAGGTGGAGTCATGATTTTTTGTATGTAAAAAATAGTGGGTGGGGTAAGTGAAATGCTGCTGCTGTCAGGCTATGCAAACAGAGAAGTGTTTCTTTGGTATTCTGTTTTGATTTCATGCATGTGTGGAGCAATTTAAAACCAAAACAGAAGTTATCGCTTTCTCCAGGAGTTGTCGATAACGATTCAAAAACTTGGTGTGACGCGGACAAAAAAGTGTTGCGATTAACTGTCCCCTGATGCCTGAACGAAGCAAGACTCGTGAGCTATTTATAGATCTGAGTCAATTGGGAAACCGATGGTTTGGTTCCCGCCAACTAATACAATCCGCAGCAATTTCACCGGCTCAATGTTAATTAAATGAAGCAGTTAATCGTTAATTACTGGATAATTATCCACAAAGTGAAACATTTTGTTGTAATCGGTTCTATTCCAGATCAATAATCACAATTTGATATAAGCATTATATGGATAGGTATAGCAGTTCGGCTCAATTTTGAGCTCAAAAAACGTCTTATGACAGAAAATGGCAAAGTGAAAACAATATAGCTCCCCTTACATATAGCTCCCCTTACATATATGTAAGGGGAGATATAACAATAAAGTATACCCCTGAAAACCCCCTCTTTTCAAACAGAAAGAATTGTCTTATTGGGGCGGTCTTAAGAGTACCCACAGTGTATGTATTTTATGCAGGAATAAGTTAAATAAAGTGTGTCCCTGTAAGCCCTCTCTTTTTAAGCACACACAGATTGCAGATGCTCTTTGGAATCACTTTAAAGAGTAACCACAGTCTGTATTTAAGCAGGACTAAGAAAAAGTAAGGTATACCTCTACCCCCACCCCGCCTCTTGTTTACGCAGATGCTCCTTAGAATCGTCTATTTGGAGAGGTCTTAAAGTGTACCCACAGTCTATTTATTTAAGCAGGAGTAAGAAAAATGAAGTATCACCCTGTAAACCCCACTCTTTTCAAGAACACACAAATTGCATGTGCTCTTTAGAATCTTCTAATTGTGGCGGTCTTGAAGAGTACTCAGGGTCTATGTATTTTATGAAGGAATAAGTAAAATATAGTATATCCCTGTAAACCCCATCTTTTCAAGCACACACAAATTGCAGGTGCCCCTTAGAATCTTCTTATTGTGGCGGTCTTACAGAGTAACCACTATCTATATATTAAGCAGGAATAAGAAAAATAAAGTGTCACTTTGTAAACCCCCTCTTTTCAAGCACACACAGATTGTGGGTGCTCCTTAGAATCGTCTTAATGAGTAACATCAGTCTATGACACAGTCTATGTTTTTAAGAAGGAATTAGAGAAATAAAGTATACCCCTGTAAACCGCCTCTTTTTTAAGCACACACAGATTGCAGGTGCTCCTTAGAATCGTCTATATGGGACGGTCTTAAGAGTACACACAGTGTATGTACTGTATATAAGCAGGAATAAAAAAAAATAAGCATACCCCTGTAACCCGTCCCCTACACACAGTGTATGTACTGTATATAAGCGGGAATAAAAAAATAAGTATAGCCCTGTAACCCGACCCCATTTTCTATGTAAAGGGATTTTACTCGTAGGGGGTGGTGGTCATAATTATTTTACAGTGTAAGAAAGACACAATCAAACACATTGTTAATATGGCATTGCTATAATGTTATCAGTAACCTATTCTCACCAGATTTCATCGGGAGCATGTTGAATTAAGAATTATCAAAGCGTATCTTCAAAAGTGGGTGTAAATATAACTGCCTTAATTATCATGATTTAAAACACTGTCTGCCATGACCATCAAGTTTCATTGATAAAACATACAGTTTTTGTATTCATACGCAGTAAATGGGTACCATGTATTCTATGGAGTGGAGACTTGGAGTGGAGTCTTGCGAAATTAGGAGTCATATTCATTTTGCATGCCCTTGCTCTTGTAAGCTCAGCAGAGCATTGAATTATGGTCGGGCAAAGTCAGTCTGGCACTGACTGTCGGACGTTGTCATCATGTGGCGTGTATTCTGTGGATTGGTATGATTGAATGGAGTGCTTGAGTTTGGAGTGGAGTCTTGGGTCACAATTTGGAGTTTCATTTGTTTTGAAAATCGCATCATTATAAACCATAATGAGACAAATAGATGAAATGCTGTGGTCATGAAACATATATAAGCTTTATAGCTTATTTTCATGTAGCTTTGAGTATATCAGTAAGCATGGGTAGACAATAACAGATAGCTAACTAAATTGGCTTTCATCACGTATACGGGATTCGCTCCAATGAAACTGATGGCTGCAAGAATCAAAAGTAGAATAAAACAAGAGGCCCATGGGCCACTACGCTCACCAGAGGTCATTTGGTTTATACTATATACAGGCAAGGTGCCCATCTTGGTCATGTGACAACAATACCACGTATTATGTTTAATTGCCTCACCCCCATAGAGGCTTTTCATATAATTTGGTTTCAATCAGCGCAGCTCTTTTACTGGAGAAGAAGATAAAAATACTGAATCTGAGCCATCCTGGACAAAGGTCGGTAAATGATCTTGACCTTCGGAACTGATAAACTTCCATTCAGCTGAGTGCAAATATCATTTCTGATGCTACTAGCTACCATGCAATCAGAAAAAAAACACGCTTTTGGGTTTCTTTCCATACAAATGTCTAAGTGTCAAAATTTGACCGTGACGTAAAACAGGTCAAGGCCAATAAAAAATCATCATTTGAACAAATTTGGTCGGGCCCGAGTCCCCGATGCTGCATACAAAGTTTCAAGAACATCCGCCGCTCGGTTCTTGAGAAGAAGATTTTTAAAGGTCTTTACTATACATGGGCATGGCGGCCATATTGGTTATGTGACCTCGTCCTCGCGACCAACTTTCGTTCCCCCTTCCAATAGAGGCTCCACATGTAATTTGGTTTCAATTGGTCAAGTAGTTAAGTGAAGGAGATAAAAGTACTGAATCTGAGCCAACCTGGACAAAGGTCGGTAAATGACCTTGACCTTCAAAACTGATAAACTTCCATTCAGCTGAGTGCAAATATCATTTCTGATGCCACTCGCTACAATGCAAACAGAAAAAAATCCACGGTTTTGCCTTTTTTTCCATACAAATGTCTAAGTGACCAAATTTGACGTTGACGTAAAACAGGTCAAGGTCAACCAAAGATCATCAATTGAACAAACTTGGTAGGGCCCGAGTCCCCGATGCTGCATACAAAGTATCAAGAACATCGGCATTTGGTTTTGAGAAGGATATTTTTAAAGGTTTTTACCATATATGGGCATGGCGGCCATAATGGTCATGTGACCCAGTTCTCACGAACAAACTTTCGTTCCCCTTTCCAACAGAGACCCCACATGTAATTTGGTTTCAATTGGCCAAGTAGTTTCAGAGGAGATGTTGTTTGAAAATATTGACGACGCAGACGCAGACGACGACGACGGATCATTGCCTATGCTATAAGCTCCCCCAAGAGCCTTCGGCTCTGGTGAGCTAAAAATCTTTAAATGACATTTCTTCCGATACCCTTATTTTGTTTAAACCTTACTGGATTGTTGCTAGGTGACCCCTTAAACAGTTCTACATCAATGAACCAGATGGCCACAAGAACTAAATGAAGAAAAAAAATCTTTGACACATAAGATGACAATCACAACACTTGTCATCTGCTTTGTTTTCTAGTGGTAACTATAAAAAGTCATTGTTGCAAACAGTGTCGGCCCAGATCAGAGTGCTCCTACAGACTGATCTGAACTTTTTCCTGTAGCCAAAATTAAATAAGAAAGTTCAGAAGAATAAGTTGCAGACAACATAAAGAGACAACATTTTTAGTTACATTTTGTCTTGGCATCTTAAGAGCTAAATGAGAAATTCGCTTACACCATTGGGCATATTTCATTCAAACTTCACAAAAAACGTTGCCCAGATGACCGAAATTATTGAGTTGAAATGAAATCTCAAGCCCTATCCCCTAAAGACACGCTAACATTTTAATGATGGTCTGACTCTGCCTGGTTATGTTTAGCCCTACTAAGCGGATTGCCAGTACTCAAATGTTTGGTTGTTTCCAGCTCTGTGCCGAAGTACCGAGCAGCCCAATCAATTTCTTCATGGCCAATGGTCGGAGGCACCAGAGTGGAAGTGGTAGCAAGCTTTTGCAGTCTATTCAACCATGGGCGGGCTTGGACTGAATGGGGCTGGAGAACTTTGAAACTACACTTAATCCTTTGCCATCTATCCGGTCCTGCAGTTAGACAGTATGACAATGTTCTTAACATGAGATACAATGAATTGAACTGTTGTTCTATAATGGGACATCAACTAGCAGTATATGAAGAAGGCCCCCGCCCATCGGGGCTTGTAGAAATAGACTGGGCGGCATGATGCTTCCAAACAAAGCTGAAACCGATCGCACATGAGTACTGGTAAACCGCTTTAACCGCCAGCCCAGGAATGGTAGTGCGAGTCGGACCATCCATGCATATAAACCTTATTGGTTTCATTGGATGGCAGGGCTTGAGATCATACACGGTTATTTCATCTCAATGCCGGGTAAAAGTCGCACAAAATTGGAGGCGACGTCTCAAAAATGACCTTTATAGTGTTGATGGGGACCTTAAACCTCAATTTAAACAAACAAAATGTAGAAGGGGGCAACGCTCTATTTATGCTCGTGAGGAGCCGGAACTCAGGGATCGGGAGATAGAAATGTTTCTCTAACACGAATGACCTGTTTGTGTGCACTGTCGTTTTTTTTTAGCTCAGAGAAGGACGAAGTGCTCAAGGTGAGCTATTGTGATCGGTCTTTGTCCATCGTCCGTGCGTGTGTGCGTCCGTCCGTCCGTCCGTCCGTCCATCCGTCGTCAACTTTTGCTTTAAACGACTTCTTCTCCAAAACTGCTGGACAGATTTTGAAATAATTTCACAGGAATGTTCCTTGGGTGACCCTCTACCAAAATTGCTCAAATCATTCCGCTCGAATGAACAAGATGGCCGCCAGAGCTAAAAATAGAAAAAAAACTTTTAAACGACTTCTCCTCCTTAACCAGCGCATGGATTTTGCATTAATTTCACAGGAAGATTCGTTTGATGCCCCTCTACCGAAATTGCTCAAATTGTTCCGCTTGGGTGAACAAGATGGCCACCAGAGCTAAAAATAGAAAAAAAAAACCTTCAAATGATTTCTGCTCTTTAACCAGTGCATGGATTTTGAAATAATTTCACAGGAAGGTTCCTTGGGTGACCCTCTTCCAAAATTGCTCAAACCGTTCTGCTCGGATGAACAAGCTGAGCACCAGAGCTAAAATAGAAAAAAACTTAAAATGACTTCTTCTCCTTAAACAGAGGATGGATTTCAAAATAATTTTACAGTAATGTTTCGTGGGTGACCCTCAACCAAAATTGCTCAAACTGTGTACGGCTCGGATGAACAAGATGGCCACCAGAGCTATAAAAAGAAAAAAAAAAACCTTTAAAGGACTTCTCCTCCTTAGCCAGTACATGGACTTTAAAATAGTTTCACAGGAATGTTTCTTGGGTGAACCTCTACTAAAATTGCTTAAACCGTTCTGCTCAGATGAACAAGATGGCCACCAGAGCTAAAATAGAAAAACCTTTAAATGACTTCTCCTTTACCAGTGGATGGATTTCAAATAATTTTACAGGAATGTTTTCTTCTTCTTCTTCCGGTTTCGCCTTAACCCCCGGAGGGGACACAGACGGAGTTTTACATAAACTCCAGTTTTTGCAGGATGAAAGCCTACACAGTAATCATGTAATTACGGTAGGGTTCTTTAACCTGGACAGGGGATGGTTCTCCCTGCACAGGGGGCCTCCAGTTAACGTCCCGATCCGAAGGACGGTGCACTTTATGACATTCATCCCTGCAAATGATGCCAATGGAGCGTGTTCGGACACCGAAATTTTCACACCGCTGCCGGGGATCGAACCCGGGACCTCTAGCATCAGAGGCAAGTGCACTAACCACTGAGCTATCACGCTCCACCCTCAACAAAACTTACTCAAACTGTCCCGCTTGGATGAACAAGATCGCCACCAGAGCTAAAAAAGAACAAGATGTGTTTGTGAAACACTGATGTCCCCGGACAGGGCCTGTTAAATATGAAAGCAGTATCACTAATCAATCGAAAGGTATGGCCAATGTTCATGTCTTAAAAAAGTAGGTCAAGGTCACAAGGTAAAACATTATGGGATCGTTGGAAAGATCTTGTGACATAGAATGTACATGTAAAATATGAAAGGCATATCACTAACCAATCGAAAGTAATGGCCAATTTTAAAGTTTTAAAAACGTAGATCAAACGTCAAGGTCACGAGGTAAAAAATGACCTTATTGGTTTTAAAAATGGCCTTATTGCTCTTTTAATTGGGATCTTGTAAACAACAATAATGATGCTAGAGTACACGTTTATAAAGCAATTATTGACAGCACCTGACCTGACAGATGACGTCCAACGGACATTGAGACAAACCACAATAGGTCACCTTCAGCTATTAAGAGCAAAGGGATGAAAACAAAAACGTAACCCCAAATTTTGGTTCCACAATTTTGCTCTAAACTCCACTCCATAGAATACACAGTGCCAATTATGATCAGATTATCGGGTCATTCTTTTTGATAAAGAGGTGCATCTGTGTTGATACACACCTGTAGCAGAATATACTATTTATCATTGGATCTTAAATTAGACAGGAACTACATTTTGAGCGGAGTTTTACATGAATCCACATGAATCCGAAGAGGTTCTAACGAGTACCCACAATCCTTGTTTTAGAAGAGAAATAAGGAGAATCAAGTATGCCCTGCACACCCTATTTTTCTCTGAAAAAAAGATGGGTATACGGGGGTGTCATTACCCGAAGTAGTGCATTTTTTTCAGCTCTTCAAAATGACTACTTTTCTGACGAAAATCCGTGATATTTTTCCGATTTATACTGCAAACATAGGTTTTGGGTGCTCGTTAGGACCGCCTCACTGAGGCGGTTCTAACGAGTACTCACAACCTATGTCTTGGAGCAGAAATAAGAAAAAATAATGTATACCCCCATAAACCCCAGTTTTCTCTATATAAAGTTGGGTTTAGGGGGAGTTCATTTGACGGACTTGTTCATGTGATGTTAATTACATAGGCTTGTTGACCTTATGGGTCTTAAAAAGTTTGCTCTTTAAATTGAGATCTTGTAAACCACAAGAATGGTGCTGGATTACATGTTTGTACAAAGCAGTTATGAGCTGCAACATTTAATCAGATTACCGGATCATTCATACTAGGATTGTACTGTCTCTTTCAGCAGACATAACACAGCTGTGTATATACTATTTATCAATGGTTTCATGACCTACAATCTTTGATTAGGCAGGAACTACATTTTTGCGCAGAAGATTTCAGTAATCCTGAGGCATATCCAAAAGCGATAGCTATTATGCTTCTAAAAACCACTCAATAGATGGTGGGTGAGAAGAAGAGTCATCGAGCGATGACTTAAGTCGGTGAATATTCACCGAATAAAAAGTAAACAGCATTAGAACATGGACTGTTGAACACCACCGCGGCCTTCCGACCTTGTATGCCAATTTTAACATTTATAAACCTTTAACGTCATTAGCGCTATTTAGAGACCTTTCATTTCCCGCCATAGGCGACCCTATCATTTTCGGTTCTTTTTTAACGTACGGACGGCGACCATTTTATTCTATTTATTAATTTATTAGATTTACAAATGTTCTACTGTATCAGAGTAATTATATGAAAATCTAAGTAAAGCACGATACAGGAAATGAAATAGACAAATGAATTAGCGCACAAAAATCGGTCGCACAGCAAACGGGACTCGAACCACGGATCTCCTGCATTCCGGACAGACGTGCTAACCATTACACCACGGATCTCCTGCATTCCGCGCAGACGTGCTAACCATTACACCACCGCGGCCTTCCGACCTTGTACGCCAAGTTTAGCACCTTTAACGTCATTAGCGCTATTTAGAGACCTTTCATTTCCCGCCATAGGCGACCCTGTCATTTTCGGTTCTTTTTTAGCCTACGGGCGGCGGCCATTTTGTTCTATTTATTTATTTATTTATTTATTAGATTTACAAATGTTCTACTGTATCAGAGTAATTATATGAAAATCAAAGTAAAGCACGATATATAGTAAAACTGGGGTTTACAGAGGTAAACCTTATTTTTCTTATTTCTGCTCTAAAATATAGATTCTGGGTACGCGTTAGAACCGCCTCGATGAGGCGGTTCTAACGTGTACCCACAATCTATATTTTGAGCAGAAATAAGAAAAATATCGCAACATTTCATCTTAAAAGTTTTCGGCGGTAAAATTGACAATGTATTTGTATAGGCGTGTTTTCGTAATAAGCTCACAGCGATAACAAAACCAGCATGCACAACAACTTCCGCTGAACAGTCTTCGCTGTCTGCCTTAAGAAACAGTCTGATCTAAATCTTCACTTTTGTATTCATGTTTGAGACATCTTGTCGCTTTTGGTTCGATGTTTCACGTCCCCATCAACACTATTAATGCCATTTTGGTGACTTTGTTTCAGATTGTGTGGGACTTTTACTCAACATTGGGATAAAATGACATCTCAAGCTCCACCGCCAAAGGAAGTGGCTTGGGTTGAATGAATAGTCCGACCCGCGCCACTTTTCCTGGGCAGGCTCAGACCTTCAACGTGATTCCCAGTACTCAGGTTCGGTCCATTTTAATTCTGTGCGGAAGCCTTATGCAGGCCAATCTATTCCACCAAGCCCCGATTGGTGGGCGTGCGGCTTGATATGAGCCCCGCCAAGCGAATTTGGGTCTTCGAGCATTCCGTCCTGGCAAATTTTAACTGCGCATGCTCAGCCACTCAGAGGGGCCATGGATATGGCTTTCTGTCTGAAAGTTCCTCTTGATTCACTGCTTGTATCAGCGAGCAGCGAAGGTTCTGGCGAGACTGCGCGGATGCGCAGGCTCGCCTGAACCTTCGCTGCTCGCATAGGCGATAAGTACCAAAATCGCTTGACGGGGCCCATATGATCCGTGCATTAACGTCCGTACTGTTTATGTCATTTTGGACTAAGACGTTGCTTCCAACTTTGTGGGACTTTTACCCGACATTAAGATGAAATGAAAGCTCAAAGGCTTATATTCACTGGACGGTCTGACTCAAGTAGCTTTGCCATGACAGGCTTAGTCCTTCTAAGCGGTTTACCAGTACTCGTCCGCGCACGAGTACTGGTAAAGGTTTGAAGTCATTTCGTACACAAGTCATTTCGTACTATTTTGGTCGTTTCGTACTCGTTTTATTTTTCATCTTGATCATTTCGTACCCATTTCGCCATTTCGTATCAACTTTGGTCATTTCGTACCCACTTTTATTTTTTTTCTGGGAATCGTTTTTGGTCATTTCTTACCCAGTTCTTCAAAAGTAGGTACGGAATGAATTTGGAGTGTTGAATTGTTTTGAAGCTGATTTTACAAGTAACGGGTACGTAATGGCTTGGTTTAGAGTAAGAAGGGTAACATTTAAAAAGAAGATATTTGTTTTTTGTTTTGATTTTTTAATTAAACAACTTATCATTTTATATCTATAATATGATATTGAACGTACTGACACCGTGGAACAATACAAACAGTTTTTTACAATATCATACAACCGTCCTTGCTTATAAACCCTAATGGTTTCATTGAACGGCAGGGAATGAGATAGAGGATATTTGATTTTTTCAGTGTAAGATCGAATTTTATTTCATCGAATGAACACCAAAACTGTTATTTTCACGAGTGGCGTAGCCACGAGTGAAAATAGCAGTTTTGGTGTTCATGAGTGAAATAAAATTTGATCTTGCACTGAAAAAATCAAATTTTCTGTTTCTTACATGCTTCAAAAGGCAATATTTAGCGTCTTTAATGTCTTTAATGGTGTCGCTCACATTCGGAGAAAATTATCTTTGTTCCTGTTCGTTTCGCGTCAATTTAGTGGTGTCCATCGTGTTTAGTCGGTATACTATTGGGTGTAAACTGAAAGTTTGCACCTGAGAAATGGCCTGGGGTGGTATTATTATGAATGATTAATGAAATAATTGAGAGAGTAGTTTTTCAAAGAAGTTGCTGGCAAGTCTAACGTCGCGCGACAAAAGACGTGACGTCAGCGTCATAAATGACGTCAGTAACGTCCCCGTCGCACATGAACGGGCTATGCGTCAATTAGAAATCATTTCAGTATTGTTCAGTTATCTGACAAAGATAAAATTGAAATTAGAGTTAGATTTGAAGAAAAAAGTAGTCCCAAACAGTGAAAAATAAAAAATCGTATTTTCACTGTTTGAAACAGTGAAAATATGGATTTATATTTCACTGATAAATCTCTATCATTCATTAAAAAGCATGTAAGAAATGTCATTTCATCTCAATGTCGGTAAAAGTCCCACAAAATTGGAAGCAACGTCTCCAAAATGACATATACAGTGTTGACGGGGACGTTAAACCAACAAAACCAGAACTCATGTGTGGCCAAATTCAACTCTGCGTGGAAGCACTATGCAGCCTAATCTATTTCTCCAAGCCCCAATGGGCGGGGGCGATCCGTGCTTTTACGTAGTAAGTATAGAAAGTTCACCCGAATCTGTTCAAAAGTCTTGCATTCTTGATCCAAATTAGAAAGTGATATTTTTCGTATTTCTGCTCAAAAAATAGATTGTGGGTACCCGTTAGAACCGCCTAAATCTAACGGGTACCCACAATCTATATTTTAGAGCAGAAATAAGAAAAAATTGGTATACCCAAGTAAACCAGAATTGTATAAAAGTAGGGTTCAAAGGGGTCAGAATTATATAGGCTTGTTTTCGTGGTGAAATGAACGCCCTTGTGAGCCCCATTACCGGAAACACGCCTATTCAAATGTATAGAAACTTTTACCACAAAAAACTGAAACTTGTATATTTTCCTCCAGATAAAACATGGTATACAACGGTGTTAAACTGTTCATTACAAAGATTTTTAACGTTTAAACGAAAACTAAAACATGTCTATACTAATACATGATAAGTTTCGCCGACGAAAGAAACGAAAATTTTCAGAAGAAAAAACTGATATTTTTCTTATTTCTGCTCAATATATAGATTGTCGGTACTCGTAAAAACCGCCTCATAGAACCGCCTCATCGAGGCGGTTCTAACGAGTACCCACAATCTATATTTTAGAGCAGAAATAAGACAAACAAGGTTTTACCGTTTACCCCTGTAAACCCTAGTTTTATTATATAAAAGTTGGGTTCAAGGGAGTCAAAAGTATGTAGGTGTGCTTTCGTGATGTGATGCACAGAGGAACATAAAATTAATTCCCAGCCAGCAAAGAATGCCGTACCATCGTCGTGCCGATAGTGGTACGACGTCGTATCGCTATGTGTCCGACATTGGCTGGTAGGGAAATATTTACAACACTTGTTCAAAGTAATCGGTCAGCTGTTGAAATGATGACTTTCTCTTATATGGTTTCAGATGGCTCCTCTGTCCCATCAAGCCTTTTATAAGTTTATACCAATGTCCATCAATAAACATTATTTCCTCATCTCTACAAATCACTTCCATATGTGGCACACTTACGATATGCTGACATTTCCCAGCTAATGATTTCCTTTCGGCTTGAGCTTTCAGTTTCATCTTTTCCTTCCGTGAAAGCTTTTCCTCTTTTACATCTAAATGCGTGGTTGGTTGAACAACAGAACAGTTGTTTTTAACAACTACGGGAATTATTTCACAAGTGCCTGTGTGATAATGTTTAGTATGACGCCGACACTTGGCCTGAGCGTTAAACACAGAATCGCACATGGGGGCACCACATTTGGATATACACCTATACACCTCATGGACATTTTGATAATGGTCCATGTATTGTCTGTATGTGACGAATTTATTTGTCTGGCAGCCAGGAACAGGACACGGTTTGTCCGATTCCCATATGTCACGACCGTTTCTGGACAAATCCATTACATTCTGTAGACTTTCTATGCCTCCAGGATGTCAATCTGAAACATTAATTTACACATATTCATATACATGTTCTGCGCAAAGTGGGAATCGGTACAATTCCGTAATTGTCCTGCGCAAAGTAGGAATTCTCACTTTGCGCAACAATTCCAGAATTGTAGCGGTACAATTCTAGAACTGCGCAAGGGATTGTGTGTGAACTTTTCGATTATTTGTTAAGGTAAATGTCTCTGCGCAAAGTTGGAATTATTTGGACAAAGTCAGAATCCAATCAACTAGTGTTTTTTTGGGTTATGGTTTGTCTTTGGGTGTTTGTGTCGCTTATATTATTTTCTTTTGGATAGCCTGTTGGCCATTTTGTGGGAAAGTAACTGTCCTTTTGGCTTTCCGCTATTGATTTTTCCATTCGGGTCTGTGGTTTCATGTTTGTGTTGCTTTCCCTTTGGTGTCTCTGATGGGAGCTGTGGGTAAATTGTATCGATTCCTGATCATTGCTTCCACTTCTGGCAATATCTGGCAATAACTCTTTAATCAGAGTCAGCGTGTCCTCAAAATGATCTTTGAGCCATGCTCGTATGTTGTTAATGTTTAGTGCTAACGAGTTCTTCCATGCACAAAGTTTGGAAGGCGTCGAACAATAAGGGAACTGTGGAACTTCAAACTCCGCTGGGATATCTAGAAGATATGAATGGGCCCAAAACTCGTCGCTAAACCCGAAAGGTCCCATTTCTTGGAACGATACCCCTTAATTGAGATGGCTTACAGAATAAGTAGCTGTAACAATAGGTATGGACAGGACCACAGTCAATAGCAAGTGTAGCCAGCCCAGACCTAAAATGAAAAGAAAAAAAAATGCCTGCAGGTCTTTGTTTTTTAGTTACGATATATAATTTGTTTATGGTATGCCTGCTATACATAGAGGATCTTACATGAGTGCTCATGCATTATTGAATTTATTAAACGAGTTGAGGAAAAGGGATAAAATGCGAGGCTTTGCCGAGCATTTTATTCCTTTTCCTCAACGAGTTTAATAAATTCAATAATACATGAGCACGAATGCAAGATTCTATATTATCATATGACATTTAAAACGCATTTTAGTCACGATTCTTTACAAAATATGTTAATTTTCCGCCATTAGTAAACGCGACGTCGTTAAAGACGCCGTACATGTAACGTTACGGGACGTATCTTGCTAATTTGCATATTTAATCCACTAGTGGATTATCGAAAATATTACATGGCGTTGTTGATGTTGATTTGAGGTTTAACGTCCCCGTCAACACTGTAAAGGTCATTTTGGAGACGTTGCTTCCAATTTTGTGGGACTTTTACCCGACATTGAGATGAAATGACATCTCAAGCCCTGTCGCCCAATGAAACCAATAGGGTTTATTAGCATGGACGGTCCGCCTCGCACCGCGGTTCCTGGACAGGCTTAGATCCTCTAAGCGGTTTACCAGTACTAGTGTGCGGGCCGGATTCAGCTCTGCGTGGAAGCATCATGCAGCCCATATATTTCTCCAAGCCCCTATGGGCGGGGGCTGTTGCATGGCGTTAATACACTCTCAGACGCGACGCTATATATGATAAAAAGCTATATTACACTAAGTTTGTCCTGAAACTACCTGTTGATATAAGTTGACGTCAACTGATTTTACTTATTTATTTATTCATTTATTTACACTTATCTGTGAAATGTGCATAAAACTACATAATCTGTTACACCCGTTAATATGCAAAGATAATTGTTCTGTTTCTCCTGACACGCTTTGCGCTCTCTTCACGCTGTTTAAAAGTCTATTTACCTGACACAATATAAAATCAAGGCTATGGGTTATCGTGTGCCAAGATTTCTTGGCAATTGCCATACATTTTGTGCGTAGGTTAGGATAGGTTAAGTGACCGCATTCCTGTTCTATGTGTATGCGTATATCTGAGAAGATTTTTAAAGATTACTGCTCACAATAAAATAAATGAGATTCTGCCTCGAGTGATGGCCATATATGGCTTTTTTTTTACATTTCGACGGAAACGCGAAACATATTTGCGTCAACGAAAGATACGCACACAACAGGAGTGAAGACAGTGATCAGGAATCGATGCAACTAACCCACAGCCCCCATCAGAAACACTAAAGTAGCAAAGATATAATGACGCGCGTGGTTTTCTTAGAACATACTTGAATATGATAATTATAGCTTGACACGAAAATGGTTATATAAAATGTGTGAAAAAAAATATATATGTTTCTATATATATCTGTAATACATCAAACTATGCAAACCGTCTAAATTGGCGCGTCTGTAAACTGATGTGATTTGCTAACGCCATTTCTTTTAGCGCCTTTTGCTCTTACTTTGATTTGCATGAAACAGTTCAATTGAGTAGGGCGTTATTGTTTGGTTTCCATGTGAAGTGTGCATTTTTATCTGCCCATTTAACCAAATAATGCCGCACACCATTTATCCAGTTAGTTTTCAGTAACTTTTTCACGGCATACCAGCGGTCATTATTAGTGGGCTGCTCAGTTTGGGTCTGGGTCGAGTTCGTGGGGGCGTGTCTATGGGTCGTTTGTCTTGGGGTCCTGTTGTGACATCATGGGGTTGGTATGGGGCATTAGTGCTTGCTGTTTGATTTTGCGGCTGGGTTCGATGGGAACTCTGCTGCTGTTCTGCGTCCAATCTGCGCAGAAGTGTTAGGAGTGGTACCTTAAAATTATGCGGGACCTTGTATGCCTTGAGGCAAGAACTATGAACAGGATGTTTGAGAATCTTGTTTGTGTGGCGATTTCTGAGATTATATGAGAACTTATTACTCTTGCGTATGATATAGAAGGGCCACTGTATTTTGGATACAGTTTTTTTGACACTGCCGTAGGCACTTTTTTTTTTAAGTACACTCGCTGTCCAACACGAAACTGGGGGATTTTTGCATTTCTAGTATGGCTTTTTTATTATTTGCTGTTTACGTTCTATATTAGACTTCGCAATGTCCCTGGCAAACTGCAAATCTTTAACCTCATCTTGCACAAACTATTGTAAACAGCCGGGGAATTCTGGGGCATTGCTTAGTATATTGTCTATGTCGAGGCGCAATTGTGTGCCCCTATTCAAATGAAATGGACTGTACCCAGTAGATCCTAATGATGGTGACATGGGAATTGCCATCATGACTGACTGTAGTGAGTCATCCCACGTGTTAGGTGATTTGGAGCATAGAGCAGTTAAACATTGGAATACAGCCTTTCAAGGACTCCATTGCTCTAGGGATGATAGCTAGAAATGATCAGGATCTTTCTGTTAAACATGCCATTTAGAGTAGATAATATTCTAGCCCCGAAATTTTGACTATTTGTCTGTTTTTCGACGGCAAATGATTTGCTCATAAATATCCTTGACAAATTCTTTTACATTTTGGGAGCGCAGTGCTGAAGCTGTCTACTGCAAATAAGATATACCGGTTGCCATTTTTCGTTTCAGGTAAACCACATAGAAAATCTAAATGCCACAATGCAAATATTGGATCGACAGGGTTTCAAAGGTCAATATGGTTTCAAAGGCCAATTATGAGAATAAGTGTCCAGTTTCATTTCTTGACATATCTTACAAGGTGTACAATAATCGTAACAAAACTGATACATCGACTTCCAATAATATTTAGCGCGCAGCGCTTCATAAGTACATTTTTTTGTTTGTTTGTATTGGAGTTTAACGGCCCAGTCAACACTATTTAGGTAATTTTTGAGCCGGTCAGTTTACCTTT
Source organism: Lucinisca nassula (assembly GCA_963580285.1). Lineage (NCBI taxonomy): Eukaryota > Metazoa > Mollusca > Bivalvia > Lucinida > Lucinidae > Lucinisca > Lucinisca nassula. The sequence continues at coordinate 102,386,127 of OY757015.1, forward strand.
CCACAATTTTCCTGGGCAAGCTTAAGCGGTTAACCAGAACAGTCCACATTCTTTTGCAAGAAACTGACAACTGCCCTTCTTGAATCTGAGGAAGGGAGAGAATGACCGCAGAAAAGATTTCATGATCAATCTCCATGAAATAATGTTGCCGACCCCGGCAGGTATCAAACCCTTTCTTGAGAAAGGATATAAGAAACACCTTCCTTAGACCCATCTGTTGTAAGCGTGTATGTAGGACTTGGGTATCTTAATAAGATTGGTTCTGTGACCAAAGCTTTCTTAAGTGAATTAAAGGCTTAGTCGCATTCAGGTGACCATTTAAACTTATACTTACTGGTTTAAGGTTGCTAAGTAAGCAAATGAAAAGAGTTGATATGCGATTCTTGCATAGTCCTTTATATACCGTTTATAAAATGTTGTCATTCAAAAGAAGTAACGCACCTCTTTCAGTGTTTTGGTGGCCGGCATGCGATTAAAAGCTTCTGTTTTAGATTTGCGTGGTTTAACCCCTTCTTTCGAAAAGATGTGCCCCAAAAAGCTATTTCTGTAGCTGCAGATGAACATTTGTTTGGAGTCAGAGTGAGATTATTCAAATACAAAGCGTAAGTGTTGCAAGTGCTTCGAATGTCTGGCTATGTATTAAAATACCATCCAAACAACAGAGCAAAATGTGTCATGGCAAGCCTTGCAATACAGTGTTCATTATTTTTGTAGACTACAGCTTGAACTGGAAAGTCCAATTGGGGCACGCATAAGCTGAAAAGGTCCTTTTGGCTTTCCGCTATTGATGTTTCCATTAGGGTCTGTTGTTTCAAGTTTGTGTTTCTTTCCCTTTGGTGTCTCTGATGGGAGCTGTGGGTTAATTGTATCGATTCCTGATCATTGCCTCCACTTCTATACTGAATGTATGACGAACGCACTTTTATGGGGGTCCTCTCGGGCGAGCGGAATTTGAAAATACGCTGACATAAAATTTAATCCAGTAAAATAGTTGCTTTTCATTTTCCTTATTTTGGTCAATAACGTCCGTTAATAACGGGTATGAAAAGACGACATTACTAACCTTTTTATTTAATTTTCTATAATCTACCACATGCCTATAAGTATTGTCGGACTTCCGAACAAGAACAACGGGAATCGAGTAGTCACTTGATGAATGTTCAATTATGTACCTATCTAACAGTTTATGATTTTCAGTCTCTATTGCTTTCTTAGTTTGTGGATTTGTCTTATAATGACGGGAACGGATGTGTATATCATCAGTTGTCTGAATGGTATGTGTGATTAAGTGTGTTTTACCAATTTCGCTCAAATTAGTCGCAAAACAGTCTGAGTATTTGTTTATTAAGCTCAAAAAGTTTTGTTTCCCATCTTCCGTCAAAGATGAGCCACTCAGGTCTATTTGGATATCTTTGTTTTCTTGCTTTGAGGAATCATTCGGGAGAAAGAATGAAATAATCTTTTGTGCTTGCGTCTGTCGAAACTTGCATAAATTGATGAATGGTGTTTCTTCAGAATTTACCTGGATGACGTCATCTGAACAGACACTGAGTAAATCTGCTATGGCCGTGCGCTTGTACAGATGTGGGATTAGCAATTTGTACCCAAACTTTGTTTTCTTTTGGTTTAGCAAGAAATCTGCATTGAAATAGTTTAGGTGATGGTGTTAATAAGATGTCATTTGAAGTGTTTTGTATGTGTTTTTGGTAAATGCAGTTATAGCGTATGGAATGTTGCTGGTTGCAAAGTAGAAGTGAAGGCAATGATCAGGAATCGATATAATTAACCCGCAGCTCCCACCAGAGACACCAAAGGGAAAGAAACACAAACATGAAGCAACAGACCCTAATGGAAACATCAATAGCGGAAAGCCAGAAGGACAGTAACATTCCCACAAAATGGCCAATAGGCTATCAAAAATAAAATAATATAAGCGACACAAACACCCAGACAAACCATAACAAAAATAAACCGCGACAGAAGAAACGCCTTGGAACGGTCAGCGGAAACGAATTCCACTGGTGTGTGTGTGTGGGGGGGGGGGGGGGGGGGCTTAAATCGATTTTACGTGGTCACAATCCTTGCCCTTACTTCCGTCGCGATTAAGACAAATAATTTGTTCAGTCCGCATGAAGGCCTCCCAACTCATCAGTGCAACATCTCCGTGATCACAAAAATCAAACACCCACAGAGATGAAACAACGGTGAGGACTCGACAGTAAGAAACCACTGAAATGCTGGAGCAAACGAAAACGAACAGTTAGACTCCGATGGGATATTTTCACAAAATCGAGCTTTACTGTGTGGTCTAGACATTTTATAGACATTCTTTGGTCGGTCCATATAATTGTTTGTAACCGTGTTATCTTCATATGAAATATTAACTGTATATTGGGAACAACAGCAAACCTGAGATTCGTATGTAGGGCTGGCTAATCGGAGCTGAAAAGATAATCGATTATCAGTCATGTTATTGTGATCGATAATCGATTAGTAATCGCTAAGATTTTGTCATTATTTTACCTGTCTTGCTTTCCGTCTGAACATGACTCTTACCATATGTTTCACTTTACCATATGTATATTTGAACAGACAGGCCTGAGCAAACAGTGTAGACCCAGTTGAGACGCCACATAATGCGGCGTCTCATCAGGGTTTGCACTGTTTGCCACTCATCCAGCTATTTTAGGCATAACATTGGGTAGTAAATTGTACCTATCAAGTAATCTATTAAAACCAAATCAGAAATGATAATCATTTTTGTGGAATTTATCGATCGATTAATCGTGTCAGCCTTATTCGTATGGGTAATGTTATATTTCCATTGACCTTATGAAGGGCTCCGCCAGCGCCTTTTATACAGAGGATTGTTGTGGGCTTCAAACTGTCAAAATGTTCACCTAATTTATGTATAAGTGTTTTACTAACGCAGCCAAGGTTCGCATTGCTATCTATCATAGTGACATGGATGGAAGCACTATTTAAAATGGGAATAACATTTTAGGGTGTGTTAATTGCATTTATTTTATACATAGCAGTGAAATCAATGCATATCTGAAACAAATAAAAGTGATATTTTTACACTGTGAAAATATAAATATATGTTATTTTCACAGTAGCAGCCCGGACTACTTCTCTCGCCAAAATTCATGTTATCTATAAAATAATTTTGTAAAGAACCTTGAAAAAGCAATCTTTGAACTGTAAAAATGCTGTATTAAAATGGCGATCTGTTTAGGTTTGCAACTGACAGTTGTGACGTCATAGCCAAGTCAAAAATTGTGTCGTAAGATCCGATTGATCAATTACAGTAAGTGTCCTAAAATATTATCAAATGAGAAGAAAATTTACTTCTTTTTTTTTTTTTTTTTTTTTTTTTGATAAATATCAAAAATATTTCATCTCATGTGTTGAAAACATCAGAATTTTCACTCGTGCTTCGCACTCGTGAAAATTCTGATCTTTTCCAACACACTCGATGAGATATTTTTGGTATTCGTCTCAAAAAAGTAAATATCCTGTATTTATTTTATACTTGGCAGTGAAATCAATGCATATCTGAAACAAATATTAAATGATATCAATCACAAGTGAAATGATATCGTATCATTTCACATGTGATTGATACCATTTTATATCATTTCACTGTAGCGTGCCGGAACTACTTTTTTGTTTACGTTCTGCTCGAAAAAAAAAGGTTAATTTTTCTTTTATTTACCAGGAATAGTAATTCCTTATGCCATTAGAACATATTTTGAAGGGTTACGGGAGGCATTAAAATTGAATGAACAGGTGCAATACCTGACAACAGCAGCGCTGTGATTTTGAACATGTCCCTTTTGCCGACACACATCTCGGGCACAATTTAAATGTTCCCTCACAGATTAAGGCTAAGGTGTCTTTGTTACAAATGGTCTACAAGGCGTACCAGCTCCCTGAATGGCTGAGGTAGAGTTTGTGCCAAGAAATCTGTGCTCAAATCAGCGTTTTTTATATTTTTTTTAAACCTGTCGCGAAGACCGCTACGCGGAATCGATTAGACAGTGGCTGGGTGCATGTCCCTCAGAGCCTTCAAGAATAAAATGGACTTCAAATAAGCACAACGCCTCCGAAGCATACCTTGAAATGCATTCTTTGAACTAAAAATGCAGAATCCAAAATGGCGATTTGTTTATGCTTTGAAACTGACAGTTGTGACGTCATGTAGCCAGATCAAAATCGTGACGTCACCGTCTCGGGTCGATCAATTACCGTAAGTGTCCTACTAATAAATTATAAAATAAAAAGAACATTAACTTTTTTTTTCGGCGGATACCAAAAGTATTTCATCTCGTGTGTTGAAAACATCCGAATTTTCACTCGTGCTTTGCACTCGTGAAAATTATGTTGTTTCCAACACACTCGATGAAATATTTTTGGTATCCACCTCAAAAAAGTAAATTTCCTCTATTTATCATATGGCGTCGTTGATAACCAGTTGATAACGTCGTGTAATAAAAATCGTATGACCACACGTGAAATAACACTTTGGCGGGATTAAGTAACGTCATGACGACGTCATGACGATGTCCATGTCAACCATGCATTTTTTTGTGGAAAAATTGTCAAGTTTAAAGGCGATAAAATCCAATTTAAAGTGATCATATGATAAACAGAATATTACACTCGTGGTCATTTCATATGAAATTTATGAAAGTCACCGAAGGCTTGTTTCATAAATTTCATATGAAATGACCACTCGTGTAAGATCCTCTTTTTGTAACAGCCGTAGCTGTTAGTCATGTCGATTTTTTGGGCTGAGATACATAAATCGGCGAAATGACCCTTTTTTTAAAACAATGGTGACAGACAGAAAATCGGGCTTTACAATTAATATCGCCGCACCAAATACATGGCTGAGAGCGGTTGTTCTGTGGCACGAATCTGCTACCTAGTGGCTGATTAATACTAAATTGTTGTCTAGGGTAATTACCAGGGTTATTACGCTGCTGGTTAGTAAAATATCGAGAATTTCTACCTGTTGGGTCCTATCGTATCATTATCTTGCCACCGCCCTGTCGATAGATGTATACTGCACTGTTATTCATTACGAAAACACGCCTATATAATTCCTACCCCCTTGAACCCCACTTTTATACAGTAAAACTGGGTTTACAGGGGTAAACCTTATTTTTCTTATTCCTGATCTAAAATATAGAGTGTGGGCACTCGTGATAGCTCAGTGGTTAGTGCGCTTGCCTCTAATGCTAGAGGCCCCCGGTTCAATCCCCGGAGGCGGTGATTATTTCGGTGTCCAACACGCTCCATTGGCATCATTTGCTGGGGCTAATGCCAAAAAGTGCACCGTCCTTCGGATCGGGACGTTAACTGGAGGCCCCCTGTGCAGGAAGAGTCATCTCCTGTGCAGGTTAAAGACCCCTACCGTAATTACATGGTTACTATGTAGGCTTTCAACCCTGCAACCTGGAGTGTATGTAATGTACACCTGCGAGTAATGGTCAAATGTGACCGATCGCAGTATAAGTAGAAAGAGAAAGAAAAGTTAGAACCGCCTCAATGAGGCGGTTCAACGAGTACCCACAATCTATATTTTGAGCAGAAATAAGAAAACATATCACAATTTTTCATCTTAAATTTTTCGTTTTTTCGGCGGTAAAGTTTACAATGTATTTATATAGGCGTGTTTTCGTAATGAGATGGAAAATGTGTGCGGTAAGTAGGGGGTGGTATACATGACTGCGAGAAATCTTCATCCTAATCATCATAAACCATTTGATTGACAAATTGTGATGGCTGACTGACAGTGACTTCTTTTTGTTTCTGGCTTTTAACCCATTTAGTACCAGAAACCTCAAAACGGGTACCCTGGCAAACAGTGCAAGCCTAGATCAGACGCCGCAGAACGCGGCGTCTGATCAGGGCCTCCACTGTTTGCTAAAAGTTCAGTTATTTTCCAAATAAATTTTCAAGAAAATACAACCTGACACCCCTAAATTTTGAAATGAACTCCTGCTATGTATAAGGCGGAAGATTCCATTTGGTACAAAAAGGGTTAATTGATTGTATTTCAGATTTCATAGTCTCATGCAAGGTTTGTAATGTATTTATGGGAGTCGAAACAGGCTTTTCTGCGCTAGCTGCGGAATGCCCGAGTTCGGCAAACGCTGTTTTGTTCTTTGTTATATCAGAACTTAATTATGTTCTAGAAAGGGTTATCCTTTGGAAGCAATGAATACACCACAGAACTGGAAAATATGGAGTGCACCGTTTATGGCAATATCTAAACAATTAATTACCGTCTACCTTCGGATTCTGTTTGATTCGTTGGATAGATAAATCTGTAGTTTCTTACACACACCGCTGTAAAACATTAGCTTCAAATGCATGCCAGTCGCGCTTGACGTCATCTGATAGAGAATTTTACCAGATTCGTGCATGATCTAATAAGTAAAACGAAAATATATTAGCCTTAGAAGACTGAGAAAACTGCAGTAACCATGACTTACTGTCATCAGTCGGATTACCACTAAACTTATCTAACTTCAAAGAAATGTTCATTTTCTTACTTTGTTCTGTTAGCTGTATTCTTGTTAGCTTTGCCTCCTTTGTCGCCGCACTGGTAACTACTCCTGAATGAATTCTAGTCACTTCAGTGTTAGAGCTTAAACCAACCACCCCCGGGGTAGCCGCCGAACAAGTCTGTGTCGCTGCAATAATAACGCTAGAAGCTGTTGTACACGAAAGTCGATCCGGCTGAGGCACTGTCCCTGATTCTGTTGGTATACCACTCGGAATCACTGGTTATGTCACTGCCGCCGATGAAATAATGTTATGTGCGTTCGTCTGTGTAGTTCTCGTGTCGGGGAATGTTGATGTCGCATCCGAAGTTCTGGCTGTATTGGATCCTCTGGCAATATTTTCAAATAGGCTGTGGATTCCTGTTGTAGTTGTCGTAGGTGGAAGTGTCCTAACCGGTGTCTCAGTTAGTGCAATCGCCACGGTATGTGGTACTGTCGACGTTGTAATAGTTTGAAAACTGGGTGAAACCTCTATTATCGCCCCGTAATCGTCTTTCAATGACTTCGTGATGTCCTTGCTCCGTAAGTTTTATGTATGTAGAAAATTCTGTGGGGTTGCCATACGATGTCCTCGCCCTTGGGCCGGGAATGCCGGCGAATGAAATCAATTGGGTTCTCTACCACTTTTTCGGTACACTTTCTTAGGGGGAAGTTAGCTCTCCTTTCGGGATCTTGGTTGGCAGCCGTATCGAAACTGGAGCAGTTTGTCTGGATAATAAAGAAATACTATTTTGTCATCGTGATTCAGAGCATAGGTCTCATTTATTTAAATTTAATATGTTATTTCATTTTAAAGATTATTTCTACAATTGTATCATATTAGAGTGTAAGCCCGTGAAAATATAGTTTTAACACATTACGATAACAAACCCGTGCGGCATCGCGCGTTTTTTCACATTTCCAAAGTGTCCACTTTTCCGATGAAAATCCGTGATATTTTTATTATTTATACTGCAAACATAGGTTGTGGGTGCTCCTTAGAACCGCCTCATTGAGGCGGTTCTATCGAGTACCCACAACCTATGTCTTGGAGCAGAAATAAGAAAAAATAATATATACCCCCGAAAACCCCAGTTTTCTATACATAAAGTGGGGTTTACGGGGATCTTTATTTCACGAACTTGTTCACGTGATGAAATACTGTTTTACACAGCAAATGTACTCGTATACTTCATAAATTTCTTATTTTACAACTTTACTTTTTTATTAAAATATATCGTTTTTATTCAAAACATGCTAAAAATAATTATCAGTCTAATAAATATTTAACTATCCTAAGATAACTAACATTTTATCCTCACATTCTAATTTTCAGTGCTAATAAAATGGCTCACCTGGATAATAAAGAAACACTACGATCTAGCCTTCGTGATTCAGAGCATAGGTCTGAGAACACGGCGGCTAGACAGGTATTCTTATACAAACGATTCTAGCGCGTTCCACGCCTGGCTGAGATTCTTATATGGTATCAGACTGCTTCACTCCACTCGTAAGAAAACATAGATTCATCAGGAATATTCGTTCCCTGCCAATGTTTATTGTCTTTGAGTGCGTGTGAACTTGTCTGTTTTTCTCATACATAATCAGGCTAAACTAGAAGTTGTGTACTGATAACATCTGTGAAGCGTTTCATACGGGTACACAACACAAACTTTTGAAAGTCTTGACAATTTATACCACGGTGTTCACAACTACACTTGTAATACGGATTTGCAACATGCAAATAGCCGGCCTCGGTAGCTCAGTCGGATGCGCGTTTGAATGGTGATCAGGAGGTCGCGGGTTCGATATCTGTCGTGTCGGTAACATTCTTTCGAAGAGATTGATCATGAAATCTTTTCAACGGTTATTCTCTCTCTTCCGCTGATTCAAAAATGGCAGTTGTCAGTTTCTGGCGAAAGAATGTTCATTGTACTTGTTAATCGCTTACGTATAAGCCTGGCCAGGAAAAGTGGGTATAAGTAAACTGACCTGCTCAAAAAAGACCTAAATAGTGTTAACTGGTCCGTTAAACCCCAATACAAACAATTGAACAGGTGCCACGGGCATCATTTTAGTATTTGGTCGTGTTTTTTTTTTTTTTTTTTTTTTTTAACGTTTGATCCTTCCAGATCCAGCAGATATTAGTTCGCTGGACCCGACTGGACAGCATCATCTTTTCATAAGCTGGGTCAGTCTGACTCGCATCACTTAGCCTTGTCAGGCTAAGTTCCCGTTAGCGGTTTATCAGTACTTATGTGCGGTCGGTTTCAGCTCTGCGTGGAAGCACAATGCAGCCAGTCTAGTCTATTCCTCTAAGCTCCGATTGGCTCGGGGTTCGGGCGGATTTCTGTAGCTATGGAAAATGCCTAAGGGACCTCAAGAACTATTTCGAATAAGTCCAGGTAAACCGGAACCATCTGTGTTCGAGTTATTGAAGTTGCACTGTAATATGCATGTACACAGTAAAACAACTACAGTCGAACTTCAATGGCTCGAACACCTTTGGGACCTCGAAAATCTGTTCGAGACAGGGGTAGTTCGAGCCACTGAGGGCTACTGTTAGGAGGAATAATAAGATTCTTTTGGACATTTTCCGGTGTTATATAATGTAAATGTATGCTGTGTGTACTCATTAGAATCGCCTCATCGAGGCGATTCTAATGAGTACACACAGCATACATTAACAAAATAAAAGACTAAAATCTCCTAAATTATTATGTAGAATATTTCCTAAGGGGCTCAAGAAAGGGTTCGACTCAGCCATAGTAAACGAGCCATCGATGTTCGAGCGATCGAAGTTCTACTGTATGTATGAATTAAATCAGTCATGCATCAGAGTTGAGGACTCAGAACCAATCAAATGTCAGAGCAGAGTCAACGTCCCGTTTAAAATTTTAGGGTCAGAACATAGGTAAGAGAACTATCGTTACCCGGTGCAACCAGTCAAATTAATTATAATATTTTAGTCATTTAAATTTGCAAACTGCATGGCAAACAGTATAGATCCAGATCAGACGGCTTCTTTATGTTTGCAAAGGTAGGTTATTATTTTTTACTTTTGACTATGGCTAAAGTTTAGTGCCGTCTGGTTGCTCACTGGGCAGTTAATATGTTTTAGTATTTTAGCTCTGGTGGCCAGTTTGTTCAATGGAGTGGAACGATGTAAACTATTTTGGCTGGGAGCCACCTGGGCAACATTTCTGTGAAGTTTGAATCAAATTGAATCAAGGGTTCCGTTCTGAAATCATTGAAGCTTTTAGCTCCACTTCTAGATATTTGGATGATTTATTAAATATTAATAATACCTATTTCGATGGTTTTGATCAATCAAATTTACCCCCACAACTTCAGTTAAATAAAGCAAATTCTTCTGATACCGAGGCCGGTTTTTGGATTTACATCTATCTATTGTAGATGGGTTTGTTTCTTTGTCCTCACCGTTGTTTCAACTCTGTGGTTGTTTGATTTTTTGTATTCACGGAGATATTGCACTGATGAGTTAGGAGGCCTTCATGCGGACTGAACAAATCATTTGTCTAAATCGCGACGGAAGTAAGGGCGAGGATTGTGGCCACGTAAAATCGCGGTTTATTTTTGTTATGGTTTGTCTTTGGGTGTTTGTGTCGCTTATATTGTTTTGGTTTGGATAGCCTATTGGCCATTTTGTGGGTTGTCCTTTTGGCTTTCCACTATTGATTTTTCCATTCGGGTCTGTTGTTTTATGTTTGTTTTGCTTTCCCTTTGGTGTCTCTGATGGGAGCTGTGGGTTAATTGTATCGATTCCTGATCATTGCCATTAAGATCATCTTCTTAAGATTAACCGGAAGTGATGTGACCATACACGGCGCGGTGCTCATGTAAAGAGTTATCTTGCATATCAATTTGATCAAGATCCATCGTGGGCCAAAATTCACTTACTTAGAAAGTTCGCGACGTTGCATAAACAATATAAGAGCCAGCGCACGACAAAACCTACAGTAAGACATGTGCGCCCATCGAAGACTCAGATCAGCCTGCGCATCCATATAGTCTAACCAGAGACTTCTCTTGCTGCGTGGAGGGGCATTGGGCCCATAGCTATCCTTAGAGCGCACACCAAAGACTCAGATCAGCCTGCGCATCCATATAGTCTAACCAGAGACTTCTCTTGCTGCGTGGAGGGGCATTGGGCCCATAGCTATCCTTAGAGCGCACACCAAAGACTCAGATCAGCCTGCGCATCCATATAGTCTAACCAGAGACTTTTCTTGCTGCGTGGAGGGGCATTGGGCCCATAGCTATCCTTAGAGCGCACACCAAAGACTCAGATCAGCCTGCGCATCCATATAGTCTAACCAGAGACTTCTCTTGCTGCGTGGAGGGGCATTGGGCCCATAGCTATCCTTAGAGCACACAACGAAGACTTGGCTCAGACTGCAGGCTGATCTGAGTCAACGTTGAGCGCACATGTCTTATTGTAGGTTTTGTCATGCGCTTGCTCATAAATATAAATACAGTTTAGCTTTTAATGCAAAAAATGATAATTTTAAGATGAAAAAGTGATATTTTTCGTATTTCTGCTCAAAATATAGATTGTGGGCGCACGTTAGAACCGCCTCATTCGGTTCGAACGAGTACCCATAATCTATATTTAAGAGCAGAAATACAAAAAATATAGACTACCCTTGTAAACCCCAATTTTGCTACGGGGTTCAAGAGGGGTAAAAGTGGGGTTCAATGGGGATGAAATCAACGCCCTTGTGAGCCCCATTACCAAAAAACATGTCTATTCAAATATATAGAAAATTTTACCACCAAATATTGAAGCCGACCTCGGTAGCTCAGTCGGATGCGCGTCTGACTACTAGTGACTAGTGATCAGGAGGACGCGGGTTCGATACCTGCCGGGGTCGGCAACATTCTTTCGTGGAGATTGGTCATGAAATATTTTCTACGGTCATTCTCTCCCTTCCGCTGATTCAAGAAGGGCAGTTGTCAGTTTCATGCAAAAGAATGTGCACTCTACTGGATAACCACTTACGTGTAAGGCTGCCCAGGAAAAGTGTGGATAAGTAAACTGACCGGCTCAATAATGACCTAAATAGTGTTGACTGGGCCGTTGAACACCAATACAAACAAAACAAAACAAACAAAACCAAAGTTTGAAACTTGTATATTTTCCTCCAAATAAAACATGGTAAACAATGATGTTCATTACACAGATGTTTAACGTAATGATGCACAGGGCAAAAGAAAAAAATCATTCCCAGACAGCAAAGAACGCCGGGCCAACGTCGGGCCGATAGTGATACGACAAGGCAACGTCGTATCGCTGTGTGCCCGACGTTGTTTTGTGTTGGCAGGGAAATATTTACAACGCTTGTTTAAAGTAATCGGCCAGCTGTTGAAATGATGACTTTCTCTTATAGGGTTCCAGATGGCTTCTCTGTCCCATCAAACCTTTTATAAGTTTACAACAATGTCCATCAATAAACATTATTTCCTCATCTCTACAGATCACTTCTAGATGTGGCACACTTACGATATGCTGACATTTCCCAGCTAATGATTTCCTTTCGGCTTGAGCTTTTAGTTTCATCTTTTCCTTCCGGGAAAGCGTTTCCTCTTTTACGGTTGATTGGACAACAGAATAGTTGTTTTTAACGACGGGAATTATGTCACAAGTGCCTGTGTGAAACTGTTTAATATGACGCCCACACTTGGCCTCAGCGTTAAACACAGAATCGCGCATGGGGGCACCACATTTGGGTATACGCCTATACACCTGATGGACATTTTGATAATGGTCCATGTATTGTCTGTTTGTGACGAATTTGTTTGTCAGGCAGTCAGGAACAGGACACGGTTTGTCCGATTCCCACATATCACGAGCGTTTCTGGACAAAGCCATTGCATTTTTTTGACTTTCTGTGACTCCAGGACGCCAATCTGAAAGATTAACTTACACATATTTATACTTAAGTTAGTATATTCTGTACCAGTTTCTTTAGAATTAACCCAAAAATGATACGGAAATTTTCCTTCTTGCTCACCAGAAATGGAAATCCGTAGTTTTAGCCTGGGATAGAAATTGTGTTCTTACTCTTGTGTTCTTACCCAGGCAAACTACACTAAGTATAGTGCGCGAAAAATAAATCTTTAAATAAAGTAGGCAGTGTTGTGCAAGGAAAAGAATCTCGGGATCACCGTGCTGGGCAGAACCTCGGCGTAGCCTCGGTTCCGCCCAGCACGGTAATTCCTCGGGTTAGAAAGGCCCAACTGCAACAGAACCCCGCATAAGATTCTTATAGCATGACGAAAACACGCCTGTATATTTTGACCCCCTTGAACCCCACTTTTAAATAGTAAAACTGGGGTTTAAAGGGGGTATACTTTATTTTTCTTATTTCGGCTCTAAAATATAGATTGTGGGTATTCGTTAGAACCGCCTCTGAGGCGGTTCTAGTGAGTACCCACAATCTATATTTTGAGCAGAAATAAGAAAAATATCATATTTTCTCATCTTAAATTTTCGTTTTTAGGCTGTAAAGTTTACCATGAATTCGCATAGGCGAGTTTTCGTAATGTCCTACCGTTTGGGACAAGTCTGCCAGTATCCTGTTTTCTATACACTGTAACCCTTAAACGACAATTTAATCGCCCACCTTACAGCTTGGGTCGATCCATTTAGGAGATATTTAACCCTTATCGTGTTGAATATTTTAATTAGCTACACCCCTTTGTGTCTATCAGCTAATCAGACTGCATGATATAATGTTTTCATTCAAATTCAGAACTGACAGACAAACAGTGTCATTCCAGATCAGATAGATGGCTTCTTCAGAAGCCACCTGATGAAGAAGCCATCTGATCTGGATAAACACTGTTTGCAAAGGTACGGGTTTTCGTGAACAGCAGGGTAAGGGTTAACACACTGGCATGTTGTGCAAAGGGCAATTGTATGAAGAAAGCGTGTGGCGGCCGTGTTCACTTTAATGCAGCGTGTTCACTATAATGCAGTTTAGTCATTTATGTTTGTGCTTTGTAGCCAGACTTGTTTTATCCATGTAAATTTCATTTTATAAAGAGAAAAAATTGATTTACATGTTATTTCGAGAGGTGTGTGAAAGGCGGGGTACCCTTGGAAAACCACCTGACCTTCCAAAGCAGAACTTCGCGTCCCGCATGTGGCTTGAGCGAGACATGCCACTTAGACGTATTTGATGTCACATGCATGTACATGACCAATCAAATAGTCTGTTTATGTCCATTTCCAATCTCAGTAAGGTCAGAGTCAGTTCTTGTAAGTTTAAGAAAACTTAAAATGCTTTAGGCAGGCAATATAGACCATGATCAGACGCTGTGTTTACACAATTTGTCTATGTCCCAGTCTTGCGACTTTAGGCATATTTAAAAACGGAGTGGCTATTTGCAGTCAGCCTAAATAGCCAGAAAACGTTGATTAGCTAAACTATTGACAACACCTGTAAACCCGAATTTGCCTAAATAGAATGGGATTTAAAGATATATTCATGTCACAGATTTGGTATCCTACTTTGGGATCATTGGGTTCATTTGGTATCATTTTGAAAATAGAGTTCTGCTTAAGCCGGTGCTAGAGGGCGTGGCCGGTGTTGCGGTAATGAACATACTCAATACTGCTATTTTCGTTTATTTGGTGTATTCCTTGCTTCCAAAGGATCTAACTTCAGAACTTATTTATACACTAAACATGAAAAGGGCTCTCTGGCAAACAGTGCAGGCTCATACCAGAAACCGCAGCATTTTAAACCGGTTTCTGAAATCAACTCGACATGGTAACCCTAAATTTTGAAAATGGACTTTGTGGTGGAAGATTCCGTTCAGTACAAAATGGGTTAATATGATGCATATACAGTCGAACTTCAAT